>JAODLL010060764.1:0-17966 GCA_026546735.1 Forbesichthys agassizii | reverse complement strand
CTGGAGAGCCGCAGCCCTGCATGTTTTAGATGTCTCCCTGCTCCAACACACCTGATTCTAATGAATGGGTCGTTATCCGGCTTCTAACACACACACTTCTAACTTTGTTCATTAGAATCAGGTGTGTTGGAGGTTGGAGACATCTAAAACATGCAGGGCTGCGGCTCTCCAGGGCCAGGGTTCCCTACCCCTGGTATAGAAGTACTGGATTCTTTTTTTTCTCCACGATAAGTGTTAAGATAGCAGAATGATAGAACATTTGTGAATTTGACACACATAGTAGGAAGCACAACCCTGGTCCAGCTTCTGAAAGGAATGGCTGGCCCTGCTGTGTGTGTGTGTGTGTGTGTGTGCGCGTGCCACTGGTTGGCAAGCGCAGAGCTCCCCTTAAACACTAGTCAATGGGGGGGCTGCGGCTGCTGGATTGGGATAGATGGGCTGTGTTTGCACTGGGGAGGTCCTCGGTTAGCCAGCATTATACAGTTTACAAAGTTGGGCAGGGGAAGACTAGCTGTTTAAAACAAGCATGGCTCTGTCTGTCTCTCTGCCTGTCTCTCTGCCTGTCTCTCTGTCTGTCTGTCTGTCTGTCTCTGTCTCGGCTACACACCTACTGGCTCCTTATGCTCACACCCAGTGTGACAGTTGGGAATGAGGCTGTTTCCAGACCCACTTTGGTGGAAATGACCTGTTCTCAACATTTAATAATGTATTTATTTGCCTAATGATTTATTTTTGTTTTTATTTCAATATGTATTTATGTATTGATTATTTTATTACAGAATCACAGTATTTATTTAGTTGACATTATGTATTAACTTATTTAATTAATTTAATGATTTATGTATTTATTGATACAATTCTGTATGTAATGTGTGTGTGTGTGTGTGTGTGTGTGTGTCTCCTCCAGGCCTCTCCTCTCTCCCTGAGGGGTCTCCTGCACCTCCTGCGGCAGGACACGTCCAGCTCCCCGCGGCGTCACCGGCGGCGACCCCGCTTCGTACGCCGGGCGTTGCGCCGCATGAGGCGCTGGGGCCTCATGGCCCGCGCCTCCTCCCGGCCCGCCCCGCCCCCGCCGGGCTCCGGCCTCCAGCCCTCTGACCCCCCCCAGGCCCCGCCCGCCTCCGCCGGCGCCGCCTCATTGGCCGCGGAGGCTGCCAATCATCCGGTGCCTCAGAAGATAGGCCTGCTGGCGCTGTCGTTGTTGGCGACGCCCCCTCCCCCTCCCCCTCCCCCTCCTCCATCCCTGTCTTTCGCCCCGCCCCCCCCTCCTCCCTACTTGCCCCCGGCAACACCCCCCGTGGGCGTCCCCCCGCCCGCAAGCCCCTCCCCTTCGCTGGCCTCCATCTTCCACACGCTGGGCCTGACCATGTCCCTGTTCAGGGCCTCCCCCTCCACCAACTCCATGGCCCTCTCCACCTCCTCGGACGACGAGGTGCTGCTCATCCCCATGACGGAGGAGGACAACACGTCAGAGGACGACGTGCCCATGCTTACCTGAGAACCCCCCCCCCCCACACACACACACACACACACACACACACACCCTGCCGTCTTCCACAGTCTCTCCTCATTCTTTAAACACTAGAAAGGCCATAAAAACATGTTTGACGAACCTTTACTTTTTTAAAATGTCATAACGTACATTGGTTTGAGTTGTTGTCGCTGACATCTGTTTTTAAGTGTCAACGTTCTGTTTAATACCTTGTTGGATTAGTGCGTCCCAGAACAATACCCTTAGTAGTTTTTTTTTTTGTTGTTTTTTTTGTCATTCCATTGCTTGGAAATGACATGAAAAGGTGCACAGTGTAACGATTCATGATGCTTTTAGAGGTTTTATAATGGATTTTTACACTTGTAATCTGCCAGGTTGACGAGTGATTGCTCTGGCTTGGCCTAGTGTGTAAACAGGAGTGGGGGCCCTTGCTGTGAAAGTCTGGTGCCTTTATTTAAACTTTTTTTTCTTCAATCCCTTAGTGTCAGAAATGCTTCACTTCAGATAATCTACTATTGGTTGGTTGATTTAATTTTTTAAAAACATATATGAATCCTCCTCGTAAAAAGTGTGTGTGTGTGTGTGTGTGTGTGTGTGTGTGCGTGCGTGACTGTAAATGCTTGTGTGCACATTGGATGTGCAGTTATCTACGCTAGGCTGTAATTTGAAGGAGATAAACTTTGCACAGAATTGTATGCCCTCGCTCCCTTCTAAGGCTACTGTCGCGTTTAAGACTACACACTATATAGGTGAGATGATTTATTTTTGTTCACATGGCCGCATATGTTTGAATGCATGTGCGTTTGAGGGGTTTAGAAGTCTTATGTAGACAGTGGAGTGTGTGCTTATGTAGATTGTGATCTGTCTCCAATTATGCCACTAGCATGAAGTCAATACACATCGTAGAGAGCAATGATTACCCCCGCCCACCCCAACACCCCCCTATTCAAGTGCCTTTTTGGAGGGGTTTCCTGTATGGCTCAAGGAAATGTTGAATTAGATTCACACTGCACATGGAAGTGATGGAAGAGGCACACTTAATCGCACGGGTCACACCAAATATCACATTATTATTATTATTATTATTATTATTATTATTATTATTATTATTATTATTATGACGACCTAGGTCTATTTCCCAGACTGGCAATAATCTATTGGGGGGTTATCCCCTCTTGGGTGAAACAACTGTTTTTGTGTACTTGAGTGTGTGTGTGTCTCCCCCGGGACGTGCACGGCATGTGCACAATTCCACTATGAATGTTTGTGGTGCATATTTATTAAAACAAAGTGATAACAAATATGTCAACAGGTGACCATGGCGCATATACTTGAGGTCAGGGAGCGTCTCTTGCCATAGGCCACCAACTATTCCGCAACAAATGAAACAACTGGTCGTGCCATTTGTATTATTGCATCTTGATTTTTGCTTTTATTGGTTTTTATTTCTTAGCAAAGATTTTAATTATATTTTTTAATTGAATTGGTATGTTTACTGTGCATTATTGAATGTATTAGAATCCACAAATAGTTAAATGATTTTGAATTGCAATGTTATTGGGTGTTTGAGAGTTATTTTGTGATTTGTTGGGGTCAAATTCACTGTACATAAGTAAAGATATTGAGATAAAACAATTTGCACTTTTACTCAGTGTGGTCTGTGTGTGGCAGAAACTGGCAAGAGTTGTTGAGAAGCACAACTAACATTACGAGCTGAAACCTTTTTTGTGGTGGGTGGGTAAGTGGGATACCTAGCTGCATTGTCAATTGTATTCAAGACGTGAAAGACAGTCGTGAGCCAATCCAATGCAAGATGAAAGGGATATGTTTAGGTAGCCTACTGTGGACGGCGGTGGCGCTTGATCAAGTGCGCACTACATAGAAATTAGGCATACGCCTACGCAAGAGTATCGGGCGTCTTCGTGTAACAATGCAGATGAAAATATTACTAACATTAATCACTTTATAGCGCCGCCCGCCTATGGTCGTTACTTTGGACGCGGATTTTGAAGCCTGCATTTTAGGGACTACGATTACGGTAATTATAGCCTATGATATCCTAACTGCATCATAAGAGAGACGAGAAATTCCGGTCACTAACATTTGACATGCTGTTAATTTTGTTCAGCGAGACTAATGTGACGGCCCTGACGTGATTTTCTCAAATGCAAAATTACGTCGAAACTCATTGTAGATTCGTGGTCATGGCAAACTTTAGCGTAGCCTATTGCGCACGGCTTGGCACGCGTCAAATTAATTATTTATTTTGAAATATGCACATCTCTAGCGTTTGTCATTTCTGTTATGGTTTCAGGTGTGCTCCAGATGGTGCCTCAGCTACTAAAATTATGGTTTCACCTCCGTCGCTGAGACAATGGGTGGGGATGCTGTTTGTGGTGGCGGTTCAGTTCCCAGGGGCCCAGGAGAGGTGCATCTTTGATGAGGTTCAGTCTGGAGTCAGGGTGGTCATCGCCCCACCCACCCGCTCAGACGGCCCACCCAGGACGAGCCCACGGTCCAGTGTGTATTATACCCCTGCTAAAGACAATCGGCCGGTACCGAGGTCTATAACTCACAGGGGCGCATCGCTGAGGCAGAGGATGAAACTGGCTGAGCGAGTCCCACCCTCTTTTTCCACACAGCCAATCAGGATTAGGAGCTGGGTTCCAAGGGAGAACTCCGTCCAATCACCAGAAGAGAGTAAAAAAGTGGAGACGGCTGTTGAAGAAGCCCTTACGATAATATCATCCCTGTTGTCAGGTAAAAGATAAATATGACTATTAAAAAATAACACCACACAAACCATAAGGAGGAGTTACTCAATAAGATATTGAAAGTATAATTCTCGATTGTTTATAGCACCCACTAAACCCAACATGTTATTTCAACTTCCAACATCACTTTCTACCGAATGTAGGTGTAGGGTGGGGGTGATCTGTGTTGTTTTGGGGGAGGGGGTTTTAGTTAGGACTGCCAGGCACACAGTGGACAGTTTCAAAGCAAATCCAACAATCTGTTTATCACGCAGTTTTCACTGACGACTAAGGCTCCCACTTGGAGATGACCATTTCCCCTATAATGTATGTCCCAACAGTCAACAGGGTTCCCGGCCGTTTGTTACTCAGCAGAGATGCCAATAAGTATTGCAAGTTCCTGTGGAGGAATTTGAGTGCTGCAAACTACAACAGGTGTTTATGTGGTTAAATTATATCAAGTTATCCAAATGTAGGCTATCCCAAAATGCATTTATCAAGTCAATTCTATTTATATAGCCCTAAATCACATTACAGTCTCAAAGGACTACAGGATATATTTCACATGGAAACAAACAGCACCCCCTCGGCCCCTTAGCCTACCTTAGCCTTATTTTTTATAATGTACTGTGCTGTAAATATGAATGAATAAATAATAAATAATTGTATATGATGGTGTTTTAGGTGTGGCAGAGCCAATGAGAACTACAGGAATGAAATGTGCCTTGATATCACTGTGAGTATTCAGTTAATGAGATTCATCAGTATTTAATGTAGCCTGCCTGTTGATAGAAGCCGACACCACCCTGCCAAGTTTTGCCGTCATCTTCGTGTAGATTCCCGATGACCACTTGGGCGGATGCGATGTGTACCCGCACCCGGATTCACCAATCAGGACCGTGGTCCGGCACGAAGGGGCGGGGCTTACCGACACTGACTTTCTGCTATACCTCCAAGTACAGAACACCGACAAGTGTAGAGCCGAGGTAAGTTTTCAAGAATCACACCCGCATTCACAAAATCTACACATAACATAGAAATTCATACAATTAATATACTTTGCTACTTAATAAAAATGGATGGATTGTGACATCAAAACCTTTTGTTGTATGGAAATTTACAACTTCCACTTTCAGTCACATTTAATTAAAATGTGCCTTAAGTAAAGTTTCAGACCAAGTAATAACTTTGTACACATAAAATATTAATATTAATATTTGATTTAATATGTAGACTCACGTGAGATGGAGAGCTAAATCTTCATAGGTACAAAAGGAGGTATTTTTATTAGCCACATAAAAACCCTGATTTCACAATTGCATTGCTGCGTCTACGCCACTAGATGGCAGCATACACTCAAAGAAACGTATTTAGGAGATAACAGCAAGTACTTCAAACGCAACTCCGTCCACATTTCCTATGCAGCCCAGTGTGCTGGCCTATGCCGTTCACTGCCAGACTGACCTGCAGGGGCGCCCCCTGGCTGGCGTGGTGGTGATCTGCAGGGACAGACTGATGGGGAAGTCATACAGTCACCTGAATACTGTACAGGTGAGGTTAAATGGCTCTCAGATTTATACTCTTACAAATGACCCACCTCTTCCACCTGGTTACCTCTCCACCACGCACTCTAACTATAGTTTTCTATTTTCTCTCTATTCTCTCTTGAAAATGTTTTTTTTTTTTACTTCCTTGCTGTAGAGAAATTAAACACAATATAATTTAGGTTTGAAGATTAAATAAAATATTGTAATGTGTAAGCCCTGATATGATGATGCTGTCGTTATTCTAAGAGAATGTTGTTACATTTGCAGATGACCTGTTCATCTATTGACAAATCTACACATTTTTAGTCACTTCGGGGGAAAATGTCTGCTTAATCCTTGAATGTAAAATTACTAATACAGTTAATACCCTAAAGCAAATCCTTGGTTAATAAAATTACAAGACCACCGAAATAAGTCAAACTAATGATAAACTTCAAACTATAAATATTGTATACTATGGCAACATACAGTGCATTTTATGATGCATAGTTTAGTAATTTATCAGTGTTCGAAACTCTGTAAGATGCAAAGAACTGGTGAGCAAATTGTGCCAGTTAAAAAGGCAGAACCAATCCTCACTGATGCTTTGACTCATGTGTCTTGCCAGACTCTTATCCACGAGCTGTTTCACATACTTGGCTTCTCACAAAAACTCTTCAACACCTGGAGAGATTGTTCTTCTACGATGCAAGGTTTTTAAAACAGACTGCATAACACAATCATCTTTTCCTACACACACCATATTTATCACATTACATGCCAAGATGGTTTGTTATTTGTATAAATACATGTCTGTAACTGGGAACTGTTTGTCTCTTGTACGTTGTTGCATGGTGTATGTCGCTCTGTCCTGATGTCACCCTCTAGTGGGGGTGGACTGTTCTGCACGGGGCAGGGTGGTCCAGGCTGACAGCTCAGGCCAGATGAGGGTCTACACACAGTCTGTCATATCAGCCATGCAGAACCACCTGGGGTCCAAAGACCCAGAGCTGGGAGGGCCTCTGGAGAACCTGGTACTGACCAGTCACATGAGAGTACATTTTTTTGCATTTTAAACAACTTGCTTCTACTTTAAATACTTCTAAGTACCTGCAGTATATTTAAATGTACCATAATTTAATGTAATAATTACCTCTGCCTTGCTCTTTCACCATATAAAGTACACCAATTACTACGTATGTCTTATTTTGCTGTACAAATACACAAACATCAGGAAGTGGTAGGAGGGGTCTCATTTCAATGTCCCAACAACTGTGTATCCCTCGTCCGTCATATATTTCCCTTTAATTTCCCTTATTTCTTTGTACACTCCACCCCATATTCCCCTTGCCGTTCTTCCAGGACGGGGGTCCTCAGGGCGTGTCCTCTCACTGGGAGGCCCGGGTCCTGCAGGGATCCATCATGGCTGCCGTGCTGGACGACCCCGCCGTGGTCCGCGTGGACCCCATCACCCTGGCCGCCCTGGAGGACACGGGCTGGTACACTGTGCACCGCAGCCAGGGACAGAGCCTCGTCTGGGGGCAGGGTGAGGGCAGGAAGGACCCCCCGTTCCATTGTACACTGTAGTAGCTTGAGTAGATGCAGTTTGCTGACGTCAGCACTAGAATATCACCTTTTTCCTGGCCAGGTGGGATCCATCTTGTGGCCAAACTACCAGTGGCGTGGAGCAATCTATGAAGAACTACTGGCTGCTGTGGTTTAGGTGTGATGTTAGGTGTGGTAGAACAGGTCTGTAACAGATACATTCCACTCAGCAGAACACTTGGTGGGAAATATCCGTTCATAGACACTTATCTTTGTTTTTCTGTTTGCTAGTGCAGAGTACCTGGAAAGTACCAGGTTTTCATGAGGAAATATTTGATATCTTTGCTGATGCCAACACTAGAACTGGTCTATCATGCTAAAGCACATTCAACATCACATGGTCTGTTTGTTATGGTGGAGGAAAGTACCGTGTTTTCATGGTAATTGCTTTTGTCACACAACAGGTCAAGGCTCTCAGTTTGGCTCTCTGACAACGTGCTTGGATACTTCTACTTTCTATTTCTGTACGGGCAGGTATGCTTTGTTTGCTCGATAATTAAAGAAGTGACTCCTATTTACAAGAATGGTGCCACCAATTTGCCTGTCATAGATGTAAGATATTATATTTCATATATCATTTATCGTCAGTGGCCTTGGGTGTCATTACCTTCATCTCCACAAGGGGGAGTGCCAGACTGATAAATACTTACAAGGGTGCCGTCTGTACAAAGTTCTCAAAAAAGGAGTGAGTTTAATGCGTTTTGAATTGTTATTTCCTCTCATCCACGATCTATTTGTAATTGGGAAAAGTGGTGGTTTCTCTTCCTACTGTTTTCATTCTATCCCTGCCTTACAGAGCGAGTGTTGGAAGGAGGAGAATATAATGTGGTCTTCAGAAAAACAAAGTGGAGAAGTTTATGGCCAGAACAGCCGGTGTTTTTTTTCCAACCTGACTGAAATGGTGTGTGTGTGCGTCCGTGCTCATGATATACAGTATAATATTAATATATAAATATTAATTATAATATACATATAAATAAATAAATAATAAAACTCTTTCCTGCAGAACAACAAAAAACAGTCTGTCGTGGGTTGTTGTTACAGACACAGATGCATTGGACCCAACAGGTACCAGATACAACTGTCCGGTTCAGAGTGGATTGACTGTCCAACAGGGGGCGCTGCTCAGGTAGCCTAACCACACTGGATATATATTACTGTGTTATTATGATGGGTCAAAGAGGTTGTTTCCCTGCAATAAACACACCTCCTTTTTAAAAGGAGGGTGGTAATAGACCACATACTGTATTTGTATTGTTATTGAGCACCTGGTTTTTTTTTCACTTCGTTTCATGATACTTTCACTTTCACCTGCAGGTTCCTGGGTATCAGGGTGTGGTCTTCTGCCCTGAGAGGAGGTTATGTCAGGGCAGCCAGGTCTCTTCCACCGTGGTTCCCCTAACGTCCACCAGGCAAGTCCCTTTGATTATAATCCTCTTTACATCAATATCACCATTGTTTTCATAAGGAATGACTCTTTCTCTCTCTCTCTCTCTCTCTCTCTCTCTCTCTCTCTCTCTCTCTCTCTCTCTCTCTCTCTCTCTCTCTCTCTCTCTGGTCCAGTGAGTCCCACCGCTCCCAGCCTCCAGACCAGACCTGGCCTCCTGTCCAGGGACCTGGTGGCCCAAGAGCCCCTCCTGGGACCACCACATGGGCGGTCCTCTGTACCTCCGCTGCTGTTGTCTTTGTGGGGGTTGCTGTGGTGGCGACCAATAGGAAGTGTATCTTCAGAACAAGAGTTCATGCTGCCTCGGGGACCCCGACGGGCTGCAAGGACTCAACCGATACTGTGGCTGCATCTCAATAGCCTTTCCCGCTTAGGAACCTTCCTAACTGAGTGAATTAACCAGAGTTATCCAGGTCGCAGCCATCATAAGAGCTTTTCTAATGCTCTTATCGCTAAGGAAAGGTGCTTTAATGCTACCTTTCATATGTCCTTTAGCATAGGGTACACTGGATCATCCTGAAGAAAGCAAAAGGAGAAAATGCTGTCCCACAATTCAGTGCAACGCATAATTCGGCCATTCAGGAAAACAAACAATCAACACAATGTCAAATGTACAGCTAGTCTTACATAGCATAATACAATTGACAATTGTTTTCATACATACTAGGTGTTCATAAACTATACAGTCTATGATAAAACCATGTTTCATTTTCAGCTCACTAAATGTTACCAAGTAAATTAAACATTGTAGTAAATATATTATAGATGCTACGCTCCCCATTTCATTAGTTTGTGCTGAATTTCTGTTAAATGTGTATTTTCAGTTTAATGTTGGCCTTATCAGCTGCAGTGTCACTGGGAACAGTTAATCAAGCATAGCAATAGTTCAGGCCCGGCCACTCTGCTCTCCTTGTCTTGGGGTTGGAAGGGCTGGGAGCTCCCAGAACAGAGCCACACCTCCAAATATAAATAGCTTATAATACTTATTTTGACTATAGTGGTCCTGACTGAAATATATTTATTGTGTAGCAATTGTGATATTGACAGGACACCATTACAGAAAGTTCAAACGACTTAGTGTTTATTCCGACTGTAAATGATGTCACCATGCATGTACGGTTCTTTCCCATACAGTAGATTGTTTTCCTAAACGCTACTTGACAGTGTATTGCTATAGCCTACAGTATAACAATTGTTGTCCTTTGGGTTGATGGATGGGAAGAGACTTCTCCAAATTATATTATATCAGTATCTAACATAGGCTAAACTTAACCAAATAACAAACATAACAAAATATGTTTGATCGATTTTTCACCAGTTGTTACTCTAAAATGGTCTATTATTTTAATTCCAACTTTGGTAATGAAGTCATGTTTTACATAGGGCTGGGTATATTTACATATAGCCTATGTAAATGCATGCTATATTGTAACTACCGTTTAGCATAGACCCATGTCTTCATCATTGACTCAAAACATTTTCTAAATTAATCATTTTTCAAACCGTTGATTGAGAATTGTTTTTGTGTTAAATATTTAGCCAAATATATTTGAGTGGAAATTCCAAAAGGACAATTAAATTAATTATAAATGAATAAAAATAAATTGTATTTCCAAACACTTTTTTAAATTGCTTGGTGATTTAATTTAGTAAAAACTAATTAAGAAAAAAAATGATCAAAATACTACAATACAACAAACGACACTGCCCACATTACCAGAACAATGGATAGAACAGTTACGCCAACAGAAGTTCGACATTTTCAACGGTCACATGGTTCACGGAGAGGCAAAACATATTAGGAAATAGTTCCAAGAAGTGCTTGGTGGGCAATTTAAACAAACATATAGATATATAACTTAATTTTTGGGTAGTTAGTTGTCAATAAATGCACTGATTTAAATTTAAAATAGAATTTATAGGGTACTTATAGCATTTAGTATTTAATTCCGGCAACTATTTTGAGGCTCCATTGTAAAAAAACGGTTTATTGGAGTGAACGAAGATGACGCAACTCTTTACATGGCTCTGGCCCATAATATGCTATGATGTATAATGACACACAGTAGGAAACTCATGAAAACTCTTTATTTAGAGATAATTGGTTGACAAGAAGGAGATCAAAATATATATTGGTTCAAATGAAACTTGCAACATCTTAAAATCATTTATAAATATATATATATATCTTTAGAAAAATGCAGGTATTGTACAGGTCTGTACAGCTCAAAATTAACGGTCCATTGAAGTGAATGAAGATGATGCAACTCTCTCTCTACATGGCTCTGGCCCATACTATAGTATGGTGTATAATTACACACAGTAGGACAGTTGCACAGGTCTGTCCAGCTCAGAATGTACAATCTGTGAAGTGACCAGTGAAACAGGGCCTCCCCAGGGGTGAGATATCTTCGCCTGAATTTAATTTACTTGAATTTCATGTTGTTGTTTTTTAATACTAATCTGTTATTGGCCAAAACACAAATTAAATGATGAGTCAAGGGAGGATGTCATCTCTTGCCAATCAACAACCAGAACACATTATTGACATGGTGTTAGTCCAATCAAATGCCACATTTCATCTGGAGGGGGCTGGCTGCTGGAGGCCTACAGTATTGGATGTCGTGAACCAAGGTTGATTAAAATCTAAAGAGAAAATTGAAGAATCACATTTTTAAGAGAAGGTATTTAGCATGGCATCAGTGTGGATGTTTTATTGTTGACCCTGTGCAGCAGAGCATTGACATTGAATTGATGGAGGTTGTAAAATATTGTATTTTAAACTAATTATTTGTAAATGTTATTGTCTTGGAAAGTCACTTTTTAATATCATCATAAATCATATCAGGTAGAATGAAGGAAAATGTGTCAGCTGTCCAAAATTCTATAATATATGTTCCTTATTAAAAGATGTGCGTATAAAACTAGCTAGATATGAACATAAGAAGATAAGAAGCCAAGTAATGCAGGACATGTTGGTTGGTTGGGTTTGCTCCGCTCCTCCCCAATGTTTTGGTCACCAGCCGCCACTGAAATATATCAATAAACATCAGTGATAAACATGATGGCTCTTGACTCATGTAAACAAAGAGCAGAGGATCTCAGATCACAACGCAGACGGAGTGTGGCGTAATTGTCTTCTCGGGACACCGTTACACTCCTGCCTCACATTTTGTGCCACTTCCAAAACTCTGGCTGTGTTTACATGTAAAGTAAAACGCTAGGCAGTTGACACCGCATTGGGAAGATTCAATGATAGATACGAGACTGTTTATCTCAGGAAGCTTATGAAACAAATTTGTATTAAACACAGCAGTTGACACCGCATTGGGAAGATTCAATGATATCCAGATACGAGACTGTTTATCTCAGGAAGCTTATGAAACAAATGTGTATTAAATAGAGCTGGGCTGGCCAATTTTCGACCTGCGGGCCCTGTTTGTTCCTCCCTCTCGTTGTTTTGGCCCGCGGGTCCCAGGGTTAGTTAGCATGATTACTGTCTTTGACGGGCATGCACCACTATAGCAAAACACTGTGCTTTAGACTATACACATAGTAGCCGAGGTTTACAGAACATGTACCAGATTAAAGTAAGTAAAATATTACATTTGAATAACTAACTAAAGCCTAACTAAAATAGAACTAGACACTAGGCTACATAAATACCTTAGGATTCCTTCCTTCTCTGAGAAATACTATGTGCTATAGCCTGATTAGCGTTTCTCAAACATAAATTTGATATGGTGATTGTAAGAAAGTAAATTCCTTTATTACAGCTCCATTGTTTTAGTCAAGGGGACAAATGGCTTCAGGCGTAGTACATTTTTAATATGATAAGTAGGCCAACACTGACAGTTTGATTTTGTAGTTTCTACAACTCATTAAACAACACGCTGTCAACTAACTCACCACATCATCCTCCAGAAACCTTTATTACATTATGAATGACGGACTGGTTCTTGATTCCATATGAAGACAGTGTTCCATCTTCCTCCAGCTCAATGTTTCCAAAGATCAGCCGCATCATATCGGATCTGATCTCTATAATGAAAAATATACAGGGTGTTTTTCTATTAGGCCTATACAGGCAAAGTCTATATGTTTAGGCTACAGCAGGCTACATGAAATCATTACAAAACAAGTCACAAACTGGCTGCTACTGCAGCTTAGCAGTCCTATAGGCTGTAGCCTACACCAGGGATATTCCGGTCCTTGCATAGTTTAGATGCCTCCCTGTTCCAACACACCTGATTCCAATGAATCAGGAGTTGATCAGCCCTGGCCTCTACTATTAGTTTTGACTGTAGTCATATGAAACTATAATAGGCATCTATTGACGTCCTCACTATCAGCCTTTGGACCTTACCAGCATTGAGTTTTGCAGCAATCTTTATCTTCAGCTGAAGGACTTTCATAAGGCGCATCTCCTCTTCTGTGTCACATAGGTCAATGATAGTTGTCTTATTTAGCAACCCCTTTACCATAACTTTGTAGAGCGGAGGCGTGCAGACCTGGTGAAGCTGACCCTTGTCCTACAGAACAGATAAACAAAACCTGTTTCACGAATAACTAGGCAAATATTTACCTATATGCCAATACACTGTTCTTTAAATTGTTATTGGACTATCAGAAAAATATTGTGGTAATCTGGTTTTTGATACATTTAAACAGCCTGTTTTAGGAAGTGGTTATTACTGTCTGTCCTGCTGTCTGTCCTGCTGTCTGGACTACTTTCTGTCCTGCTTTCAGGACAAATTGAATGATGGACTGGTTCTGGATTCCATATGAAGACAGCCGAGTAGAATCTTCCCCCAGCATCTTGCTTGTGAAGATCAGCTGCACATTTTTTATATCGACCCCTATAAGGAAGCATATAACGTCCTGTACATTATATGGCAGTTTAGTATTAGTAATCATATGCAATATTCATTAACTGACACACAGTCCATATGCTTAAACAATTGCCTATGTCAACACTGACCGCTATAAGTTGACTCACAAATTCATATTGTAATCATGTTATATATAACAAATGTAAGAAAATGATTACGATTGCTATTTGTGAGTCAGATTCTAGCAATCATTAGTGTTGAAACAGGCTATTTAACGTTCTTGACGCTGTGTTACCAAGACATGTACAGTAGGTTATTACTGCTTTAGGCCAGGGATTTCACCATACCTATGTTAAATATGAACTAGTCTTCCCTTAATAGTTTACAGCTGAGTTCCACAATCCTGGTCATCGAAGAACACTGTCCTGCATGTTTTAGATGTCTCCCTGCTCCAACACACCTGATTCACACGAACAGTGCGTTAATCAGGATTCTATCGAACCATTCATTTGAAGCAGGTTTGTTGGAGCAGGAAGACATCTAAAACATGCAGGATAGTGACCCTCCAGGACCAGAATTAGGGATCCCATCTTTAAAGTGTAACTGCATCGTTTTCAGTTCATAAAAAGCAGATTTGTATGAAAACGGGACTTTTGTCAATATTAACACCAGCATTAATGTGTCTCATCTAGTGTTGTTACTCAACAATTGTAATACGTTTCTAATGACTTATTACTCCTTCAAAATATAATATTATTTTACTTATTACTTGGTATTAAACGTAATTAGATACATTACTATATTACTTTCACAATTACTACCCTGACTCACCCCTTCTGAAAAATGACAACCTGAGTAGCCAGCTCATCTTATAATCGAATCCTCTTTATTGTAACAGTAATTAACCTGAGGAGTCAACTATCAGCTAAAGTGAAAACATTGCAGCCTCTTTAACCAGATGATTGACAGGTTGGTTCAATTAGCCTACCCCAAGTTTGCTAGGACCAGAAATCTTGTTAATGTAACACAGTAAGTTACTTGTATTATTCATTGTAATTTAATTACTGTTTTGGAAACAGTACTTAGTTACACTAGTTACTGAAAAAAGTAATAATATGCTAAACTTGTCACAGATCAATCCTATTTCTTATAGTTTACAGCTCAATAAACACATTTTTATGCAGTTACAATTGACTCCTGTCATTCATGTTTGCTACCTTTAGATGAAAACCCATAGAAGGGTAAAAACATATTGGCTGACATTGCTATGATTTTAGCAACACATCTAGCTATAAATAATTATTAATAATTAGTGTGATAGATTTACAGTAGGGGTGCGTTTGATCAATCACTGACAATAATGCATATTATTGGAAGCGCAGAGGCGGTGGAGGGTACCCCAAATAGAATTCAACTTAGGGTCCCATATTGGGCAGGCTCTGCCCCTAAAGACTATAACGCCTCAATAATTACAAAAGATATCAGCACCCCCAATATTGAAAATGGCTTTAGCGCCACTGCTTAAGACGTCTGGTCTTACCTTCAGGGAGTTTATCAGCAATCTTGCTCTTCAGCTGACGGACTGTCATATGGCGCATCTGCTCTTCTGTGTTGCATAGGCCAATAGTCGTTGACTTATTTCTCAGCCCCAATATTTTAACACTGTAGACCATTTCCCCATTTTTGTCGTTTTTCGGTGAAGTTACAGAAGCAGAGCTACGAATGTCAGTCTGGCGTATGCGATGTGGTTTTTCGACTTCTGAATTCACACCGCCAACTTTGCTCAACTTTCCAGTCGTCAAGTCGCCGACCTCTTTCTTGCTCACGGTCGGAAACTGTTGACCGCCGAAGAATAGTGTTCGCAGCATGGCTGTAGATGCTATTGTTTGAATACAGGGTCAGAGAAGGTGTAGCCAGTTATAGCTGCTTCACGTTGTGTTTATATACCACTCTTCCCAAGCGTCATGATGATAAACGAGCCTTCTCGGCGTACAGCCAATGAAAGCACCAACACGCGACACAGGAGACTGCGTACTGGAATTGATCGGCATCACAAAGAACACAGCGAGCGAATTCGCACAGAAATAACTCCCACTGTAGCGTTATAACAGTGATAGGCCTATGTATTTATCAACGTTTCTTAACCCTTGTATGGTGTTCGAATTGACCGAGAAAGAAAAATAATAGGTTAGACCTTCAACTTGAAACTCAATGTAGTTTCTAATTGTTTGTGAATAACATTGAACATTTATTATGATTAAACATGAATGTTGCAAATACACGAAAGTGTCATACAATGTTTTGGGTCAATTTCACATAAACACTTTTTACTCGGATCGGGATTGGTTCTGACATAAATGCAATGATTCTCAGGTATATGTCATTTACTAACTGCATCTGTTCATTAATAATTATATGGTTACATAACTATAAGTAGACCTAGTCTAAATATAAAGAAGCAATTACAAAACGTGAACATAAACCTGAACATGTAGGCCTTCTAGTACTTTTATTATCTTGTAGGTATTTGTCTGACCGTGGTCCATGATAGGAATACACATTGCAACAAATAGGATCTGCCTTGCCCTCCTTTGGTAAATCTAATTAACCGAAATGTAATTTGCGTCCTTTTGTCATTTGTCATTTTAGAAACTATAACTCACAGATTTTTTAAAGATTGAGTTCTTAAACCTTTATACAAATTACCCATATTTGTTTACTGCAATTGGCACCAATGCATTCCTCTAAAAGAGTATCACAGACGTTGTGAGTTGATGTCAAATGCATGCAGACAACAACCCATGATGTGGTGGGGGGCAAAGTCTTCCATGGGAGGGATCCCCAAGCTCCCAAAATAATAAACATGTTTGGTTCTTTGTTACGTCCTTGTTGTAGAGAAATTAAACACAATATAATTTAGGCTATTAACAGTAATATTTGAAGATTAATTGAAATACTGTAATGTGTAAGCCCTGATATAATGATACTGTTGTTATTCTAACAGAATGTTGGTACATTTGCAAATGACCTGTTCATGTATTAACAAATATACTAATTTTAAGTCACTTTGGGGAAAATGTCTGCTTAATGCTGTAAATGTAAAATGACTAATACCCTAAAGCAAACCCCTGGTTAATAACACATGGTTAGATCGATGACCTGCACTTTGCCATCAGCAGCAAGACAAACTGCAAATATAGAAATTGGTGTATTATTAATTATTAAATATATGTAACAGCAGTTGCAGTTTGATTTGTCAACCAGCGTAATACTCCATACCATAAGCTAGCATGGGGTAAGACCCTTAGCAATGCCTGTTTAAACTGACTCGCTTGTGCTATAGCGAGCTAATATTGCTAGTTGTAATGTTAATCATAAAGTCAGCCAGTAAGTCTTAACATATATGTTTTTTTAATATGATATTTATTGTGTCATCAAAAATCTAACATGACTATTCACAATCATCAATGCCCATGGGTAGGTGTCTTAATCCATAAAGTGTGTGTGTTTGTGTGTGTTATGGCCTACTCTTACACTTTAACATATAATGTACCACCCACCCTATGATTCTCATATTAACAGCAAAATAATGTGTGTACATGTATGCCCTGATGGACATCTTGCCCCAGGGAGTCTCTTGTTGGAATCTATCACAATAAAACTAGCCATTTCATGTAGGCTGTCTCTATTGTTTTCATTTCAGGATTCCATTAGTTATGCACTGTTTTTTCTTTCAATAGTTAACTCAAAACAACTCAAACAACTATGCCAAGTGTATGTAACAGTAGCCAACAATCAATAACTGACAGTGAATCAAAGGACAACCCCACCCTAATAAACCCCCACATACACACAGGTGCAAACGATAAAGGATCCACACAAAACATGCGTGGCTTGGGTGTGCTGGGCACATGAGCTAACGTCGGCCAGAGATGGATGCACACTGGCGAAGGAAAATGGCAGAGAGGGTCACCTAATTCACCAACAACATTGTCTCTTCTCCCAGAACAGTTCTAAAACAACGACAGGTACAATTTACCCAACAGAAAACCGAGAAACACACCCATTGTAAAGTTGTCATCAAAGTAACAGTAAGTTATGTTATGGAAGAAGAAAGTACCTGGTTTAAACCATTTACACAAATTATAACATGCAAACAAGTCTCAATCAATGCTCATACAACACAATTATTGAGTAATAAAAAACATTTGAAATATAATTCCACTGTCATTCTAATTATCAACAGAAACCAAAACCAAGATTTCATTGCATGCAATCTTCTATTTGTTTGTCTGTTATGGCAGAGGAAAG
>JAODLL010060763.1:29216-42469 GCA_026546735.1 Forbesichthys agassizii | reverse complement strand
CCCCCCCCCCCCCCCCCCCCCCCCCCCCCCCCCCCCCCCCCCCCCCCCCCCCCCCCCCCCCCCCCCCCCCCCACACCAGATCATCCCTACAATGGATGTGCCTCCAGAGAGACATGGCCTTAACAAAGCCCATGTGCAGCTTGAGTGACACAGTGCTACTGGATCCAGGCTTTCAGGTGATGTGGGCTGCAGGTGCCTGGCTGTGACACACCGCAGATCAAACACAGCAGGAGCATCGCCTCTGTGCTGAAAGATAGCACACTATCTCCTCCTTCGGGGCACAGGGGCTGGGGTTTAAAAGGAGATGTCACAAGACGTTTATACATGCGTGATTCCACCCCCTGCTCACACACTTTGATGTCCGTACTCCCTGGGGGCAGATCATTGTTTGTACCTGGCCAAATGAGAGTAGGAAGACATGATGATGCACAGACCAGGGGAAGGGAAGAGGAATTTAGAAACAAAAGAAGAAAAGACAGGAATTGCAAGAGCATCAGGAGTATAGGCAGGAAAACAGAGAGAGGGTGACATGGATGGACAGATAATCAATCACATCTAAACACCTAATACATCATCATGGTTTCATCATCAGTTCTTTCTGGTTGTCCAAGGACAAGACAGAGGGACAGGGAGACAGTAAAGTATACATAAGACAGAGACATCCTATCTGAGTCAGAAAAGAGACCCTGGGATAATCATTCCACAGCATCAGCCTCACAGCATGGCTCCACTCTAACTGACCGTGTGTGTGTGTGTGTTTGTCTCACACACACCACCCCTTTATCTCTGTATCTCTTTCTGTATCTCTCTCTAACTGCTATCACTTCCTCTCTCCCAGGCAGTGTGGATACAGCTGTGTCTGTAACCATGGAAACCACAAAGAGATTATTTGGCTCACCAAATAATGTGACCGTAATACTTTACAGATACAGCATGCAAAAACACACACATCTTATAAAACCATCAGATTATAAAACCATCACATTGGTGATGAGTCTGAACACTTGCAAGGCATCAAAACCATTAAGGCAATGACACCAAATATGCAATTAATATAAGGGGAGGTCGTGAGGTCATAGTATCACCATTTCTCCATCCTAGACCCCTGCCCAGCATGATGTAAATGTCTCCCTGCTCCAACACACCTGATTCTAATGAATGTGTCGTTATCAGGCTTCTGCAGAGATAACAACCCATTCATTAGAATCAGGTGTGTTGATAAATGCTGCTCTAAATGCTCTACGGTAAATCTTAGGCCACAACCACTTCTACTGTAATAACATTCTTCCAGCTGTATTAGCAGATTAGCAACATATTGTTCTAGGGCCATTCTAGGACAAGATTATCCATTTTGTTAAACATCTTTTCCTCCAAAGAATTGTATTTAAGAAAGAAGCCGAGTGGACTGCATCTTTTTATACACAATAGAGTTTGTGACGGAGAGTTGTTATTTAATATTAGTCACAAGTAGTGAGCCTGGGTTTGTGAGTGAACAGAGCGGTGGATCATCTGGGAGCTCAGCAGCGTGATCACTTGTTCGACTAGATGTTGCCTGAACAGATTAGAGCAGTGGCTGTCAAAGCAGGACTCAATACCCCCTGATGAGGTCACATGATGCTTTTGGTCTTGTGCAGAACATGCAGAAATGTTTAATGAGCTTTATCATTGGACATTTAAGTATGAGTGGCAAAGACGGAGAAAAGCCAATCTCATTCAGACGGATTTGAAAAGAATGTTTTCACTTATGGATGGTTCTGTTAGACACATTCACATAACCCCAATACGCGCGCACACGCACACACGCACACGCACGCACACACACGCACACACACACACACACACACACACACACACACAGACCGCCTGGTGGTCAGACTGGCAGGCAGGATGGAAGCTGTAGTGCACTGGGATCTGACCAGTTCCCCATACATGGCTTGCCAAGAACACACGCCACCACAGCTCTATATGACCACAGTGTGTCCATTTTCTTTCTCTGCATGTGTATGTGTATGCGCTAAAAGATTGTGTGTGTGTGTGTGTGTGTGTGTGTGTGTGTGTGTGTGTGTGTGTGTGCGTGCGTGATGGGGGCAATGTACGCAGTAGTTCCGAAAGTTAAGCATAAACATTGCAAGGACCTTGACTTGTACTGATGAAGATAAAGGCCTGTCATTCCTTCCTCAACATAATCCTCCTTTATCTCAACCCAGAGAAAGAAAGAAAGAAAGAAAGAACCTTGGCAATGTCAGGTTTAATAATTATATTCCTCTAATAAAGATACTTTAGTGCATTTAGATTAGACCAGGACAGCGTGAGAGAGATAACGGGTAAGAGAGGGTACATGTCGGGCCATTTTTTGCCCCCAGCTCCACCTCATGTTAAAGTACTTAGCTCCATCAGCCTCTGCCTGCCGGCCAAGCCCCGAGATACCAGCTAGCATAACAAACAGCAGCGTGGAAACAGGCTTAAGAACTGTGCCCCCTCCCTGACCACCATCACTCAGTGGTAAAGGAATTTCTCACCGTTTGTTGGAGCAATACTATTATTTCGTTCCCTCGCTTTTTCTCTTTTGTGTCTACTGATTAGTGGCTGTAGCTTTGTGTGAGTAGTGTGTGTGTGTGTGTGTGCGTGTGCGTGTGCGTGTGTTTGTGTGTGTGTGTGTGTGTGTGTGTGCGCATGTGTGCGCGTATGTGTGTGTGTGTAGAAGGTGGTAGTTTAGCTTTTGTCGTTACAGTATTGTGCTCTCTGATGGATTGTATAGATGTTTTAATTGCTGGTAGTCAGTCTATGCTCGTGTTATTTATATCCCTCTCTCCTCCCCTCTCTGGCCTGTCCCTCTATTCCATCTGTGGCATGGTTTTAGACATAGGGTCTGCCCACGCTGGCCAGTAAACAGCAGTCATTTGCCACAGCCATTTAGCCCGGCTGTCTGTTAAACTGCTTAGGGATGCAGGGAGACGTCCAAGGTCTAAACAGTGCATCTGAACAGCAGCTCTGAATCTGTCCTACTGACCTCTAATGAATGTCATCCAATGTATATACCTTTATCCTTGTCTATTATTGTTTTCATCTTAATCTGCTGTACTTACTGGTGGTGTAACACACATTAACACTGAGGAACAATACACTGTCCATTAAACCAATAAATTGCATATACATATATTTTGATTGTTTTCAACTGCAGGAATATGAAATTTCATACAGAAGGCACTGGCTGTATCATATCCCAACAGGGAAGTACATTAGCCTAAATGAGGTAGACTAGATGAAAAGAGATGGAGAGGAAACAATACATATGTTTAGATTCCAGCTACAGTTGTCCCATTCATGTGATCAACCAGCACCAGGAAGAACCACGGCAGTAGAAACATGTTCTACTTCAACTGTTCTTCTTCAATCTTTCTTTATTTTTGCTTTTTAATTCATTTCTTCTGACAAAACCTCTGTCACTGACTGAAAGAATTTTAGAATTGTGTGTGTGTGTGTGTGTGTGTGTGCCTGCATGCGTGCAGAGCGCGCATGTGAAACCATGGGGACAAAGAGAGCTAGTGTGGACAACAGAATTCAATCATTCACTCAATGGATAGCTATTAAGTCATAGAGCATGCGCGCGCACACACACACACACACACCACTTGCATTCCAGAGCCCACAGATGAGAGCTGTGAATTTCAAGGCCAACCAACAAATCAGCACTCAGTCACTGTAACAATGGAGATAGTCAATGGGCTGCAAAGGATCATGGGAGAGCTCTGAAACACACCATGTGACTCCTCATCTCTGTCTCACTAATCTTCCCTCCATCCCTCCATCCATTCACATCTCCCTCTCCCTCTACCTCACCACTCATTCCTCCGCTAAACTTCCCAGGGTATCTTTCCAATTAAGGTTGGGTCAGGCTGCCGGCCGGGGCTGCTGGTGTCAATCTGCAATGCTTTTCTACTGAGCCACTCTCTAGTCATTGACATGCATATGGTACTACAGTGTAAAAAAATACATGTTCAGCTAGCTGTTTATGTTGTTTAATTGTATGTGTAATATTATTGATCTGTTTTTATATCTGTCTCCCCTAGTCAATTTACTATTATTTTTAAAAAAAGAACAGCATACACTTCATTCACTTGCTGTGTATAAGTATTTACTGAGACAGTGGAAAGCCAGATAAACATTGAGAGACCGAGAAAAAAACAGTTTGCGTTTTTTGTTAAAGATAAAGATTTTCTTTAAAGGACCCATCCTCAAATCCTGAACAGATGAATGATGAAATACAGTTTAGGTCTAGCTCTACATATACAATACTACATAGCTAAGTGTTTTCACATGTTTAAAGAAATGGATTTCTAACATATATAAAGTATTTCCAAGTAAATCTCTGTATTTGCTTTACACAATCGTTAATACTGGATCCTTTATATTTAGTGTATACGAAGTGTAGTGTGAATTCAAAATAAGTTATCAACTTGACAATCTCTGGGCACCAATGAATTGTCGTCATTATCTCTCTCCTGCCTGCCTCTCTCACTCTCCTCTTGACAATACAGAAAGCACTAAGCAAAATACTGGCTAGCTTTCCTTTTAAAAATAGGTCTATGGTGTCTTCTCTCACCATCCTGCATACATTTTCCTTTCTGGACTGCTCTAATAGAAAAAATTGCATATGCTATTTTCAAGGCGGGTTAATTGAAGGTGAGGAATAACATATGTTTGTTTATGTTTTCCCAAAATGTGTTTTGCTGTGGTGTTTACAAGCAATGGTTTGATTGTGGTTGAACCAAACACACTAGGAGAAACAGGACAACCTCCTATTGCAGGTGACCATGGCCACCTAAGTGGATTGAGATGCAGCCCACCCCTTTGGCCCGTCCTCTCTGCTCACTATCACACTCACACTTCCCCTGTCACGTCTTCATTTTTAGCAGCCGGCTCCGTTGCATGCAATGTGAGTCGACCACCCACACACACAGCATACATACGCTGCTGGGAAATGTGACTGACTGTGACACTACAGTCCTGTGAATCTGTTAAGCACAATGGTGTCTTGTACTGCAACGTGTGGGTGGGTGTGTGTGTGTGTGTGTGTGTGTGTGCGTGCACGTGCGTGTTTGCTTCACTTTAAATCTGTGTCAGTTCATGTGCGTGCATGAACATTGATAATAAAATATGAACCTGTATGCACATTGTGTGTGTGTGTGTGTGTGTGTGTGTGTGTGTGTGTGTGTGTGTGTGTGTGTGCGTGCACATGGAAGCACAACGTTATGCATATTCCACTATGAATAAATTAATCATCAAATCACAGGTATTAATGAGACAAGTCCTGCTGCTGACTGTTGGCCAACACTTAAACAAGCAGACATAAAGTAAACACACAGACACACAAACGGTCTTAAATACAACAGGGAAGTAAACCCTCCCTGCACAAACACACACAATTGTATTATGTTTGTTCAATTTGATTCTAATCCATTATTCCGCCCGCCACATTATTCGTTCATTATTCAGTCTCCCACACAGGTTTGCCTGTAGAAAATGTAACATCATGTCTGGTGCACAGTGTTTGTCTCCCTGGTACACTACACTACACACCCACCCCGTCTGATGACATGGACCATTAAAACACACCAGCGTCGGGGAGTTGTCATGACTCAAACCAATGGGTGTGTGTGTGCGTGCACTTGCATGTACTTTGAAGAGCTTACACTGTGTACTGACCACGCCTGTTGTATAACTGTTGACATTTCACTGAGTGTCTATTCAAGTATTATTTTGCATGGCAGTTCCTGTGATTTGTGCACATATGGTTTATTTGGGGCTGAATACGAGTAGCCTATTATTTGGGAGTATATGCACAACATTGAGAAAAGCTAACATGCCTGTATAGTGGTATATAGTGGTAGTATAGTTACTATGAGAAAATCCAATGTATGTATTATTATAACT
The DNA here is from genome assembly GCA_026546735.1 of Forbesichthys agassizii. NCBI lineage: Eukaryota > Metazoa > Chordata > Actinopteri > Percopsiformes > Amblyopsidae > Forbesichthys > Forbesichthys agassizii. The sequence goes on along the minus strand of JAODLL010060763.1, from coordinate 36,535 downwards.
GTTTAATAGTAACTAGTAAATATTAACATTGACCTCACTCAACCTGAACAACTAAACTACTGCCATTGCAAATATTGAAAAGCAATGGTGCAATGACAACAAAATAGTCTGAATATTCTTTTATTATTCATTGTTGCTATGGCACTCTCTGCTCCTCCTCACCTACAGGAGAATGGATACATCCAATTGAAACACATGCGTACACATTTGCAATAGTCAGACCAACAACAAGCACCTGTGAAAAGACACACAGCTGTGAGGGAGCATAAAAAACCAAGGCTATGACACACAAAATACAAAAACAGATGTGGACAAATGCATGCACGGACACACAAACGCACACATACACACGCAAACACTAAAAAAAGATTATCAACCCACCCAGTATACAATGGAAGCTGGAAGCAACAAAGACGTGGTAAATTAGTCAATTATCTTGCCATCCAAGACCATACATTTCCTCCCCAATGCCTCCTTTAAACTACACAAAAAATGACGGGACGTCGTAAGCGTAACAAGGTACACAATGCAGAGTAATGGGATAAACAAGGTAGTGTGAGGCTGGGTGTAATTATTGCCACAAGGGTCACGCAGGGTTGTGGGTCCCCATTAACACATTGGCCTTTTGCATTGCAAACAACCAGCTATTTCAAGGTGATTGGAGAGCCTAAAGGCTGGTTCATCGTCTACGCAAGCTATGCGGACACGAACGCATCGAGCTACGCATGGAGGGTTTGACGTGTACTTGAGTAGCAAAATGTGTGTCCTTATTTTTGTAACGCAATGCAAGCGCGCCTGCCGTTTTGTCTGAAAAGGCTCAGAGCACCAATGGACACGCGTTCTCTACGTGCAATAAATACACATGTAGCATTTTGGTTTGCGTGTGCAGTGCATGTCCACTGTTCCGGTGCGATTTCACATGCAGACACTACGTTTTTCACCACTTGGCGGCTTATAAGCGTTCCAGCTGGCAAGTTGGTTTCTTAAAGCGGCGTCAAAATTTCTCACCCAAGACTTTGTTAAATTAACACACAACAATTAACACATTAATCACTTATAAAACCTACACGAAAAAACACACAATTTGCAGAAGAAATCTTTAGCCATTGCTATACCTTACAGTAAAATACAACGAAGGATCTACAAGGAAGAGCCACTTCCACTGGATAATCATTTTGCGTCCTCGGGATTCAAGATGAGCTTGGCGGGCGCACCAGAACAGTGGATATGCACTGTGAGTCTGGATGCCTAGCAGGTGAAATATTGTAAACATCACAAAAATATAATGGATTAAGACCTGGCTACAAGAAAATGTGTGTGTGTCTGTGTGTGTGTGTGTGTGTGTGTGTGTGTGTGGGTGTGTGTGTGTGTGTGTGTAAAACATTAAGGACCGAGGAAAAATAACTTTCCCCTTGTGGGTTGAGACTCATGGATTGGTTTACACATGGACTACATGTCTGGCCCGGAGCTGATGTACATCATGTTTCACACTACTCATCGGTTCTGCTGTTTGAATTGGTGATGACACTGTCTCCTTCTCTCAGGCAGACACATTTGTGTTCGTCTTTCATGCACACACATGCATGGTCTCTCACATAGGTCCTCTGATATATTCCACTCTCTCTGCACCTCACAAGGTGACATTCATTCAGACTTCAAGGGGAGACAGCAGGACCTGATACCGTTGAGGGCCTCTGAGAAAAATTCCTGTCCTCCATAAATGAAATGGCTGTTCTAGTGTGTTATCACAATGCAATTGTCACATGAAGACACACATACGCATACAACACAATTTTAATGTGTGCACTTTGTTGTGTAGGTTGTTTGTTTGTGCAGTGTTGTTACACATAAACACACCCGCCCACCCACACACAGACACACACACACAGAAATTCCTCACAGTTCAACCAGTGGTCTTTGTGGCTCTCCTACTGTCAGTCCGTACAACCAGCTCGAATTACGGCTTTCTAGGATGCTCTCACAAACTCTCAATAGAAACACAAAGTTCATTTTACAGCAGCAACTAGCCTAAACGGCAGGCAAAAATTATAGTCTGGACACCCTGGTCACTTTAGCTTTTGCAAGGCCACCTGAATGGCATCAGCGACCACTGCCATTGGTGTTGGAAGTCAATCATTCAGGCTTGTGGTGATAATGCTAGATGAAGCGATACACAGTTGTAGCAATGCCAATTGGTTAGAGGCTGCAAACTCTTCCCAATGGAGCATGCCCATTATGAACGGGCAATGCCAGGCATGTGAATTATTGTATCAAAGTAATGCAAGTAATTTTTGTCAATTTAAAGTCCTAAAGCATTAATTAGGCAGTCATAAAAACTTGCCTAATGTGTATGTGCAAATAGGCGGTGTGTGTGCATGTGTGTGTGTGTGTCACAGGTCTATTCTAGGAGAATTCCAAAGGGGAGACCCTGTGACTGACCCCCACCTTGGAGGATATCACCACACAGGCACGCACACACACACGCGCGCGCGCGCACGCAAATACATACATACATCTGGAAAATAGCAGGCAGATGCATATGTCTACTGCTTTAGCTCATTACGGGATTTGTAGACTATCTCAAGCAGAACATATAATGCTTCCCCCACTCTCCCACCACCAAAAAACACAAAAAGTGTTTCTGGTGCTTTTAGAACAGCATAGAGACCATGTACAAAGCAAAAATGTAGCATTTGAATGTTGTCTGGAATAAGAACACAATCCCCAAACATTATGCTCAGTTAAAATATAAGAAGTAGGCTAGACAGACGAATAGCCATATAGCTATAGGCCTATACGATCATGCTGACATGGTTGTTAATAGTAGGTCTAATTAGGTAATTTAATTTGGCATTAATCCCGTCAAACCACCAACTTGACCGCCAAATGATCCGTTACAATCGGTCAGTCCGATCTACAAACTTCCCTTGACAGAGGAGGCGAATCCCCTCCGGCGTCGAAAGAGCCACACACAACAGTGGGAAGGTGGGAGTGTTTAGCGCGCACACACACACACACGCACAAACACACACATGGCGCGCTTCAACACACAACATTTGGCTATGAAAACACGGTAAAATGTTTGTCTTTAGAGTCGTTGCTCGCATAACTCGTCGTATAACTAATGTACACACAGACCCAACGGCACCTCAGCGGATACCGTAAACAGACTGTAAACTTTTCGATACTAGTGAAAAAGTGTGCTTACCTTTCTCTGTGATTTTCTCTTGTCGCTGCAGACAACAGATGCTGTTCGGTACCGGGAGTTAGTACAGTGTGTGTGTGTCAGGCTGGTGGACAGTTGCCCGTATAGAAGCGCTATCTAAGATGCGGTGCGGAGCTGCACCCGAGTGACAGCTCGTGGAGAGAATGAGCAGAGCGAGCAACCTGTGTGTGGACCGACAGGGGGAGTTCCCGCGAAAGGACCGGGGCGGGTGCACGGCTCGAGTGACACAGAATACATTTTCCGCCAGTCCACACATTTTACCGTCTGCTGTGGACCTTAGCTGGTGCCTGAAAAACGTTTCTATAATCATCATTATTAAAAGCAACAAGTGCCTAACCACAGAGCATCGACATCCACATACAGTCTTAGCCACAGCAGGTAGTTATTTTAAACATGACATGATCACTTTCTGGTGAACTGAAATCCCTATGATAAAGTTGTCGTTGCCATGGTGACCAGGTAGACAGTGGCATTAGTTGTGATTGTGAGATAGCCTACTTGTTGTCAAATGGACAAGTTAGACACTTATCATATTACTCCCACACTCACACAAATATATTCTCCTTGGAATTCTTCATGGAAATCTACATACAACAAATGTATGCAACAAGAGTTCAATGTAGGCTATTTCTTTGTTAGTTTAGTTGTTTCAAGGGTCAAGTTGGAATGTTATAGTAGGCCTAGTAATTAAACAATATGCCAGGGGTTCCCAAACTTTTCAGCTCAGTGACCAAAATGACTCCGGCCATTGTTTTTTAATATCTATTAGCAGAATACATCAAAGTAATGTATAAGCTGTATCATTACTACTACTACTACTAAATTTGGCTAAAATAAGTCATCTTGTGATCCCCTCCTCTATGCCCCGCGACCCCCACTTTGACACTACAATAGGCCAAATAAAATACAAACTCTAAATAGTTTGACAGTGATGTTCATTACTCATTTTCTGATATATTCCTTTTCTCCTTTTCTCAGTTTCCTACATCATGTTCTAATGTTATATTTTGCACACGCATACAAGCATATACAGTAAATGCATGCTTTCTGTCAACCATTATGTTCTAGTGCTTTACATAGTAGAAGCCATGCATTTAACAATCTGTTAGGCTATGTGCTTCTGTGTACACGCCATTTTCTTTTTGCTGATGACTGAGAGACAACAGCTTAAAGGGGATCTGGTCTGTGGTAGCGTCGCTGACGGTGTGAGGTTACCATGCCGATGAGTGAGAGCAAGACCTGCTGATGGATGATGTGCTGTGGCTTTGATTTAAGATGCCCTGGCTCTCTGCATGCAGACACACACACACACACACGCACGCACGCACGCACACTACACAGTTGCTCCAAAACCTGTTGGAATGTGACTCTTGCAACATCAACTATCACATTATGTGTCACATGGCACACAGATTGTGTGTGTGTGTGTGTGTGTGTGTGTGTGTGTGTGTGTGTGTGTGTGCGGGTGCGTGCGTGTGTGTGCGTGTGCATGCAACAACACTGGTCATTCCACAGGGTAAAAATAGCAGCTAACTCTCAATTAAGGGGGTGTTATCCCCGTTTCAGATGAAGAGGACCTGATTGAAACAGCAGCGACAACATGGAGCTGCATGCTTCAGCATTTCAGGAGACCTTACTGTATAACCCCTCACCAATAGCAGGAAACCATTTAAATACATTTTACATGGCTTCTAATTATTTTTCTATGGAAAGGCTGGTGAGTGTTAGCGGTTAGCCCATGCATTATTGTTATTTTTCTTCTTTTTTTTTCAGTAAATATCTTCCAGTGGAGAATTATAGATCTACGTCTTCAACAAATGTGACAAAACGCATGCATACCAGAAGGAAATAAAAATGAAAAATGGCCATAAATATGGCCGCCATCACATCCAGATCCAGGGCAGTAAAACATGTGAGAGCAGTCTTCTGACAAGGAGATGGAGCACAAAAGGATTGAGGGATAGAAGGAAAGGAGATGAGGTTATACTGCAGGCAAGAGCCAGCTATAGCTGATGCTTGGTGACAGGCTGAAACAGGGAGTGCCACTCAGCACCTCCAACACACACACACACACATATACCAAGGCACCTGTGTGAACTCCTGTTAAAAGCAACACATACCAAAAATACAGTTAGCCAGGACAGCTAGGTCATGCACAAGTGCACACACACACACATGCAGATAGAGGGAGGTGATATCTACTCATGCTTAATATAGCACATTGTTTGCAGGGGGTGTGTAGGTGCATGAGGTAATGCAGTGTTTAATTAATTACATTTCCATTGTATTCCATATGTATCTTTCATTGTGTCTTAAGCTTCTCCTTACAAGAAAAGAGTGTCTGGTGGCGTTAATAAAAATAAAATCTTGGGGAAGCATATCTCAGGACCCTCTAGTATACAGGCTTAGCCCCCAAATAGCCAAAGGTTTGAAATTTAAACCCTATTTGAGATATATTTCTATATTCATTTTACCTGTGATGGTATGGACAAATATATACACTTTCTCATCTATAACTTTAGGAAAATCTTATTAGAATTATTAAATATTGTGAAGTATCAGAGTACAAATGACCTGCAGAGACGGATCATAGTGTGACCATAGTGTAACCTAAAGAAAAAATGCATTGAACAGACCAGTGTCGCTTTAGGTTGAGTGTAACTCTCAGCATAATTGATTACTGTTTATATTTCTTGTGTGTATACTACAGCATGTGAATGCTGGTGCACATACTGTACAGTGCAGCGAGCGAGCATGTCATGTTCTCACTGTGTTTATTCGCGTGCATTATTAACTGGCACGCCTGTGTGTTTGTGTGTCTCTCAGCTTGGGTTTCCTTTCTGTGGGGGAGTTGCAGCGCAAGAGGAACTTTTTTATTAGAGAGCTACATGATACCAGCTGTCTAAACGCTGTCTCCCTACTCTGGACTAAGGCGCCTCTTCCCTCCTGTCTCGCAGCCAATTTCTTTAGCCATTTAGCCCTCGCCATCTCCGTAACCTCTGTCTTTATGCCTGTCCGTCTGTCCGTCAGTCTATCAATCTGTTAACATGATCCTTTCATCACCGTAGCAGCTGCATCTGGTCCACGTCACTTGACAGCAGCTGTGGAGAGGCAGAGTGTGAATCTACATTGGAGAGCCATGGTTTGATATGAATTGGGCAGGGATGGGAGTGAGAGTGGGGTTTGTACAGTGTGGGAGGACCAGGGTTGGTGATTTACTATAGACGTTAGCCCGCATGGACTAGCAGCATTGGCTATATCTTACGTTGCTATACGTAGCGTTATACAGTCAGTAACTCAGTGGGGCCCCATACAGACGAACAACCACGGCCATCACAGCCTAATAGCAAAGCCACCAACGTCCACACAGGCTTGACGCCTGCTGTGTGAGGCTTGAGGAAAGTGTGTGTGTGTGTGTGTGTGTGTGTGTGTGTCGGCGTGCGGGGGGGGGGGGGGTGGGTAGGTAACGCAACATCAGGATCCCATTTAGGACAGTGAGTCTCATGGGAGAGAAATGGGGCGTCGACCGGGTATGCTGAGAGGGAAATGGAAGGTCAGGCTTTGTTTCAAGAGGAGTGACGTTTGTGCATGTGTTTGTATTCAAAGTGCGTGCGTGAGCGTGTGTGTGTGTGTGTGCAGCTGTGAGCATAGATGGAACTGTTTGTGTGCTCCGGTGTAGCATAGGACCTACTGCATGTTTGTGGGTTGTTTTCAGCACTAAGTGAATATCTATGATCATTGCTCTCACCTCAATTTCCCCTTCCTTTTTTACGCAGCAGTGAATAAGTAAATTAGTCATCTTATGTTTTATTACTGTAATATTTTTTAAATGTTTGATGTCCCGGTCGGGTCAGGTAGAATGTCTCAAAGGGCCGCATCAGCCCCCGGGCCTGACTTTGCCCAGGCCTGATCTAGATTAAGCTATACAAACGGTTGTAGCAACGCTGATTGGTTAAAGGCCGTCCAATAGTTACAAAATTATCAGAGATAAGGCCCTATTCACCCTATTCAAGTGGAGTTTTGGTATGGTTACACCAAGCTAGTGAATGCCTCCCCTGTGGGTGGAGGGGGGGGGGGGGGGGGGGGAAAGAAA
>JAODLL010060763.1:0-29206 GCA_026546735.1 Forbesichthys agassizii | reverse complement strand
CCCCCCCCCCCCCCAGACACGGTCCGGGGCTTTCAGGTCAAAGGTCCACACTGAGGCATGTGGGCATCCACATCAGTCCCCATCTGACTCGTGACCTCTGACCTATCTCTGCCAGGCAGGCTGCCAGTGTGAGCCTGCCTGGGGACATGAATGTCCCTAGAACACCCACGTAAAACTGGGCTCACTCACAGAGAGCTTGGGGGTGAAAGAAGAAATCCCATCCCATAATATTATATGAGTTTACATTATACTTTCCATTGGTTCCCAGCTGGATATGGCTGAGTAATAGCCTATAGAATTACATACTGTGTTGGTTCCACTTCACGTTAACACACATACTGCTACAGTCACCATTTCCCATCTTTGTATACAGCGTGTGGTGTTAAATTAACAATATCTGGGAAAGGCTCAGACATGGGTGTTAGCTGACTGACACCATGACTCAGCTTAAAGGCCTGACTGGACTATTCTGACTGTAACTAGACACCTTCTTGAAAATTACAGTAAGCTAATGATCAGTAACTGCTACTGTGGGTGTATAAATATGACAAACCAAAAAATGATTGTACTTGGATTAGATTCAATAACTTGCTAGTACTATGATTCACTGGCTGCACAATCAATGGATATAAAGTAGCTAACTAGCCTGCAGTCTGAAAACGGTGTGTGTTGCTTGGCAACACTTTCTGCTATGGAATCTTGAAGAAAAAATGTTATTATTAAATGATAAAACTCCAAATCTGTGGCCTCATTTTTGTAACAATTGTTTTTAGAATTGCTGTAGCCTATACATACAATATACAGTAGCGTATATTGTTTAACTGTAAGCAAAATACTGTAGGCTGCATTTCATTACATTACTAGGCCTACATTACTGTATTTAGAACCTACTGGTAATGCAGGTTTATAGGCTAACCTTAAATATATAGGCATACAGTATACATATGCGTGTGTGTTTGTCTAAAGACACTAATGTTCTAATCTGCTTGCAATGCATGAAACACATTTCCAGCTCATGTGTTTGGCCATGTTAAATGGCCATAGGTGTAGTTCCAACGCAGGATAGGCCCAGTCTGCCTTCTATACCACAGAATGGAGGAAGACACCAGGTCATCATCACTCACTGCACTGAGGGGAAGGGGGGAAGGGGGGGGGGGGTATATTAATGCTCACACACGTCTCCAGACCTTTCACTACAGTACATTACAGAGCATCACAAAGTCAGTTTCGGAGAGGATCCATGTGTGTGTGTGTGTGTGTGTGTGTGTGTGTGTGTGTGTGCGTCTATTTGCGTCTGTGTGTGTGTGTGTGTGTGTGTGTGTGTGTGTGTGCGTCTGAGTGTGTGTGTGTGTGTGTGTGTGTGTGTGTGTGTGATGAATGTTTTCCCCTGGTAAGAACATCATGCTTTTGCAAGCTCCACAACTTGTTCCACGCGTCGCCGCAGGTGGAGAATTACTGCCACAATTTCCATTTCAAGTGAATGCTTTATGTGAATGGAAATGGAAATAAATGAAGGATTAAAACAACTTGCTTGTGAGTCCATTTTGCTCCACATTATAATGGGATATGAATAGGCTATAGAGAGGCTAATCTAACATGCCCTAGCAGTTTAGTTGCTATGGCATGGCTGTGTTTTCTCCAGGGGAGAGGTCATGTCCTCACCTGCTCACGAGTTTGTTTACAACGAGGCCACCGGGGACAGACAGGAAGCCAGGAAGAAACTGAAGCGTGGGAATGCATTGCTGTAACAGAAGAATAAAAATAGAAAATGGATACACTTATTGTATAGACCATAATTATTGTTGGCTTCAATACACTTATGTGGTCCATCTTTTTAACCAATTGGGTACAAAGGCGCTTGTGTGTGCTTTATCAATACAGTGTAACAAAATATCTTGAATCTTGATTGACAGGCAAAAAAGAGTAAATGAAAGGACAGTGAATCAAAGACAGGTGCACTCTTTTGTGTCTGATCTTTTGCCAGCCTCACACAACCTTAATGGACTGTGTTTTCAGTTAAGAGGCTTTATTGATGCCTACGCAGCCAGTGGCATCAGGTTCTTGTCAACGCCATGCCAGTAGACCTTTTTCATGGACAAAACAATCAATCTAATCTCCTTCAAATGAAAGCACTTACCCGCATTGCAGAATCCCACCAATATTCAGAGTTTTGTTTTTATCTTTTAGTCGTTCTAGTGTGAATGACTAGAAGTAGAATAGCAAAGAACATTCATATTTTCAAATTAAGCGACCCTTTGCTCAAGTTGTTTCTTCTACCTGCTGTGATAAATTGTGACATTTGTATATTCTCTAAATTGAGTTGTATTAAGATGATGCAAGACCACCTACAGGTATAAATGTGTCACAAATTAGCATGCGTGGTATGTTAAATATTTGTATGTATAGTAAATGTGGAACTGTATCTGCTAAAAATGTGTTTTGTGTGTTGATCTGTATATTTAAATTTGTGTGTATATCTGCTGCAGCACCTGAATGGTCTAATATTATTTTATTTAATCTATTCTTACTTTATCTTAATGTTCATTGACGAAGGAATGTTGAAGTTTAGGTGATGATACTGTAAAGAAATGTGTTATGTTAACTAAATTTTCTCACTTATTTTAGCTACTGAATTTAATTTGAGTTGAGCATATTTTTAATCCATGCTTTTAATTCAATATATTCACATTTGGCCCCAAGCCAGTTCTCTGCTGGCCAACAACAACTTTGACTGGGATACATTGGGCTTGGTGTCTAGTTTGGCTGAGCCATTAGGCCTGGACATAACCGTAACTTTTTGTACTAGCCCTTGATCTTTTAATCCTATTGCAATAATATATTTGTACTCCTGATTATATAGCATAATATATAGCAGAAATATACTTGACATTGCGTATATTGCAATCATAAGAATGCATCGCTACTTCACACAACTACTATCCTGCAAACCCACCCCTTAACAGAATTTAGTGCTCAGCATAACAATGGTTAAAGTAAGTAGCCTAATTTATAAATTTAGCCTCTGCCTATTTGTAAGAATTAATTAAATTATTTTAATTTGTGAGAAATAAAATAATTGAAAGAATTGCAAAAAACTCTCTTATGTTAATTAGGCTAAATATACTAGCGCTAGAGCTAGAGACACTATAGCTATATGTGAATGACCAGGAAATACACAAACAACAATTATATGATGGAGAAACAAAGATAGAGATACAAACAACTCAGAGCAAAATATGATGCAGACAATAGGAAAAACAGAGACAGACAACATTTTGTCTATATGATTGAGACTCAAGGAAAGACAGACAAATAGGCTTAGATGAAGACACCAGGAACGACTGACAGACAACAAATAGCAGCTAGGCTACAACATGATGGAGAAACAATGAAAGAGCTAGACAACAAAGAGTCAAATATGATGAAGACACCAAAAGACAGACAGGAAAAGTCAGGAAAGTGTCAAGAAAGACACAGATATAACAATAGCTGTAAAATATTATTCAGACTCCATGAGAAACAAATAGTAGGCCTATGGTATGCAGCATGCTACCAACATAAAATGGTAGATAGGGGAGTTGTTACAGTAGGCTAATGTATTTAGCTGTATTTTGCGCTTGAGGTTCGCTGGGTTTGTGTCTGGGCTATGCCCCAGATATATTCAAACCAAAAAAACGCCACTGTAGTTTGGTATATTGTCACCCATACGAAAATCTTTGGTGCCCTTGAGTGAGGTGCTGTTTACATTCTTTAACCCTTCTTCAGGTCATTGTGTGTGACTTGGATAAGAGCATCATGTCACTTTCCCTTGTTCATACACTTAGGGCCTATTTTAGGTTGTTTTATGGTGATGTGTTTTAGATGAAGATATTAGACATAATAACATTATTATGTTCTAATCTTTTTTTTAATAATGTATTCGCTGGGAGTGGAATGCTATGAACCATTACACATACAATAGGCATAGATAATTTCAGACATGAACATAAGTAACTGTGCAGCAACTTCGTCGTCGACCATATTTGCCTTAAAAAACTAATTTTCCCATGCTTAGGGTTTGATAGACATGGACGCTCTGCAGCAAATCTGCAGCTCTCTAGTTCCTTCCAGTGGTGAAACGTGAGTATGGCAACCATAGGCGACCATAGGCGACCATATTGCCTTCAAAAACTCATTTTCCCAGGTTTCCCAATTCGTTGTTACTGCCTTCCACTTCGACACAGTCGGATTCATAAGCCACCATCAGTCTTATTCAGAATCTGCTGTCCTATTCTATATGCAAATCTTGTCCATGTCTCAGAGATAGCGAAAATCCAAAGACGCGTGAAAATGAAGTTGTTCATAGTCGTTATTACACTGCTACTGACCGTGGCGATTGCGTATTACGTTTACATTCCGTTGCCTGGTGCCATCCAAGAGCCATGGAAATTGATGCTGCTAGATGCGTCATTCCGGGCATCTATGCAAGTGGTAAGAAATTAAATCGATTTTTTATATTGAGACGGGAGGCAATGTACGCAGACACCGTACTTTTATATGTATATGTATTCAGCGAGAGTGTGCAGGTAGCAGGCAAGGTGCACATTTGGAATTCAACAGAATTATGAACACAGTAACCGCCAACCTTCTCTGAAAGTCGCCAGAAGATCCCTTCATTATGAGATCATTAGGCTATGATCAGTGCATGTGAAGAGTGTAGTAAACTATGTGTAGCCTAATGAATGATGAATAATGAATAATGTTTTGTGTAAATGTGTAGGCCAATAGTTTGTTTAATAGAATCATAGAGATAATCATTCAATTTTTAAAATCCACTGATATCCTACTGATGATCAGAAAGTATTTTTTAATGCAGCTTGATCATGTAGAGTAACACATGGGCCAATTGGCTACTCTACTGTTTCTAAAAAATAGAACTTTGACCTGCCTGCTTCAGTAGCTTTAGTCCTCTTTGTCTACCCATGTTTGCCACTCAAAACATTGGAGTGGCAAACAACATGTCAACGTTTTTGTTAGTGAACTGCAACTTCCATAATCATTGAACTAACACGTTGGACTTTCCAGAGGAGGCAGTAAATTAACAGAAACATGGATACTTTGGATCATAAACTTCTGCTCTAAGTAAATATTGTGTCATAGGAGCTTATATAGGCCTACCTATTCCCATATTAGCCATGGCCTATTAGCTATGGCAGAAGAAACAGCATTTGTAAAAGGCACTTGTACTAGGGATATCATTTTATTTAGATATTGTCATTGTGCTAATCTTCAAAACACCAGACGAACTTTCACTGCTGACCTTGTTCTACTGAGCAAACTAGCACTATGGGTGAAGGATGATGACATCAGATTGTCGTATTTTTATTAATGAACTAATTAGCTTGTTGCAGACAAGTATGACAGTGTTGGAAAACCTGCCAGCCTGGCTGAGGCATACAGGTTGATCAAAGATGAACACATTCAAAACCTTTTTGCAGGAACCAACAGGCAACCAACAGGCGCTATTAATAGACCATTTATGAGAGATGTTAAGCTGCATAGAACAGATTTTATCATAGAAACGCCTAAGAAAGTTACTCAACTAGTATTCTGCCCTTTGGCTGTGAAAAGCTGTGCTTTGGGACAATCAGAAGTGACTGGGTGACAGGGCATGAAAAGCATGTGAACACATACAAACATGAGTTATAGAAGGAAAAGTCATATGTAGTGTTTTATGCTACAGTAATACTAATTAGTATTTTCATTACTGACAACAATATAATATATTGGACCACACACACACGTTGGCTAATGCATCCATGTGGCATCTCATAGACATTTTCATGAAAAAAACTAGGTTGGTAAGTACAAGTTAAATTGGATCTGGCTTGAGAATATGACATTTAGTTCAATGTTGAAGGAGCCTTTTGTCTACTGCACCATGTGCAAGAAAATGCTCAAATTAGGAATTTTGAGTTCAAAAACACATGGTCATCATTAAAATCCACAATATTGTTCTCACTGCATTAATTTACTTTGTAAGTAATTTTCCTTCATATCGATCCTACTTTTTTTGCCTCTATGGACGTGAATTATATTACATTATATCAATTCAATGGTCTTTAAAGTTTGTTGAAACCTGCAGAAACACTGTTAATGGTAATTCTGATTGCAAGTGGCAAGGAAATGCAATACTAAAGTCATTTCCTAACAATCCCAGTACAATACACACTTGGTCAAATAGTACCTACATTACAAATGATTCAACTACACTAGATTGTCTCTCTCTCTCTCTCTCTCTCTCTCTCTCTCTCTCTCTCTCTCTCTCTCTCTCTCTCTCTCTCTCTCTCTCTCACACAGGCTGCCGTGATCCAAAGACTTGGGCTGGGTCATTATGTGTTGTACATCAGGAGTGCTACCAATGGATTTGAGGGCTTAGGGAATGTGTGGAAGGGGTCAGAGGATACTGCATGGGGGCTGGGATCAGGGGTTAAGGTCAGCGACACCACCTTCGACGGCGTCCCCGTGCGTGTTTATGAGCCCCCTGCTGGAGGAGAGGGGCAGTCCAAGAGGGCCGTGATGTTCTTCCATGGTGGTGGCTGGGCACTGGGAAGTGCCAGTGAGTATGGGTGTATATGCCGGGAGGATTCACCGTGTAATATTGAGTATTACAACATGGACGACACTAGTATTATCCGGTTATTTTTGTAGTTGTTTTGGTGTTTGATGCAGGGTAACTATGTTATGTTTCGTGTTTGTGTGTGTGTCAGTTCTTTTGTGTGAGAGCACACTTATGCTAACGTGACTGACCTTTACCATGTTGCATAATTCAGAGGTTCCTCTGCACTGCAAGCTACACCTTAACCCGTCTCTCTCTCTCTCTCTCTCTCTCTCTCTCCTCTCTCTCTCTCTCTCTCTCTCTCTCTCTCTCTCTCTCTCTCTCTCTCTCTCTCTCTCTCTTTTAGAGACAGGGTCATATGACTCAATCACCCGGCTGATGTCTGATGAGCTAAATGCGGTGGTGGTCTCTGTTGAGTAAGTGTTTCTGCTCAAACACTTTACTCTGTTCCCCATTTGTTCTGTACACACTGTCTTTATTTTGCAAGCTCCACTCTGCAATTTGCTTAACTCTCTATATTACAATGGGAAGAATGAACTGAAGGTTCCATCTACAACCAGTTAGGTCTTGTTCTAACTGGTTGTAGATGGTTCAAGCATCAGCTATAGTGTGATCGCGTCAAACCATTGTTTGCTTGTTAGTTTAAGGTGTTCCATTTTAATATTGCCAACAATATTGTGTTTGATTGACACCTACTGTATTAGCACTGCCTCTATAACAAATGATTTGCAGAGCAGAACAAATAATGGAGCAAAACAAGCTACACAGTTGATGCAGTGTGGTAATACATTATTTAGCCGGCTAGTGACGTCAACTGTGTGTACAATAGAGCATGTTTTCTGTGTGTGTTTACTATTACACAAAATATCACAAGAATGTTATAACCTTTTAGATTTCAACAAACCAAGGTGAATTTGTGGAGGAACTAATTCTTACCTAATAATAATAACAATACATGAGTGATATTTTTCAAGTGTATGTACACACCATTGTGTGTGTGTAGGTACCGTCTCTACCCACAGGTTCGGTTCCCTGAGCCGTATATAGACTGTCTCTCTGCTGCCAAGTACTTCCTGTCTCCCGAGGTCCTGGCTCGGTACTCAGTGGACCCCCAGCGGGTGGGCGTGTCAGGGGACAGCGCTGGTGGAAATCTGGCCGCTGCTATCGCTCAGAAGGTACACAACCCAACCAAACAGCTATGGACAGCATGGACATTATGTTCCTATGTAGAATATGTTTATTCCCACATTTAATCTGACATTGTACTCTTTCCTTCAGATTTCTGCAGATGACAGTTTGAGTGTGAAGTTCAGCTTGCAGGCGTTGATTTACCCGGTGCTCCAAGCACTGGACTTTCACACCCCTTCCTATCAGCAGAATCACGCGGTGCCCATCCTTTACCGCCCCCTGATGGTCAAGTTCTGGATGCAGTATTTGGGTGCTGAGTCCTCCCTGCTGCCCACACTGTTAGCCAACAACCACAGCTCCTTACACCAGTCAGATCTGACCACAGAGATGCGGGCACGTCTTGACTGGACCTCCCTGCTCTCTCCAAAACACAAGAAGAACTACAAGCCCGTCGTAGTGGAGACGGGGTCGGAGAGCGTCGTCAAGGAACTGCCGGCATTCTTGGACGTGCGGGCGTCGCCGCTGCTGGCGGACGCAGAGGTCCTGGGCAAATGCCCGCGGACGTATATTCTGACATGTGAGTATGACGTGTTGCGAGACGACGGCCTGATGTACGCAAAACGCCTACAGGACGCCGGCGTCGCGGTTACCGGCGATCACTATGATGATGGGTTCCATGGGTGCTTGAGCTTCTCGTTTTGGCCCACGTACTTCGATGTCGGGAGGAGGGCGCTCACGAGCTACATCGGCTGGCTGCAGGACAACCTGTGAGGGTGACCTGTGTGTGTGTGTGTGTGTGTGTTTGTGTGTGTGTCTACTCCTATAAAAGCAAGACTTTGATAGATGCTGTATGTATTAGAATGTAAGATCAATGTGTGAGAGCCTATATGCACCTTTAGGACAACTTCAACTTCAACATGAACTACACTGCAATGGCTTTTTTTTGTGTTTGTTAGATAAGAACTATCAATTCTTGAAATGTAAAACAAGAAGTCTGCTAACTGTATAGTTATATAAGCAATATATGCTCTCACTGTATGTCACAATATAAGGCAAAGCATGCAAAATGATCTGTGTCTATAAGTAAGTAGGCATATTATGTCCAGCTATCTTATTTTCAAATATTCCTCTCCATTTTCAGATTAGCGTTACAAACATACAACATGGCTAAATGTAGTATTACACTGAGCTCATATGTGGCACTTCTGTATGGGATACTGTTTACACGAGTACTGTGAGCCATCTCATGTTAAGTTTGCACTTGTGCTTTGCAATATTTACTAGCTGCTACAATGGTATTCCACTAGGTGGAGCCAGATCTGCCCTTCTGATCTTGACCTACATCCACACCCACTATTACTTGACACTATTATTTGAGTTTCACAATGTTCAGACAGTTTATTTGTGCATGTTAGTACAGTGGACAACCGTTTTTCAGTGTAACATTTCAGTTCCAGAAAATCTGCATCATAAATCCAAATATGTGAGATTCATTACTCTGGGAAATGCAATAGTTAGTTAGTTAGTTCCGACAATCACAAAAGGCAATTGTGTTGGCCTGCACTGGTTTCATTAATTTTGGGTTTTTATTTACTATGGTTTTGATGTACCGGCAGTCTATTTAGTTCTGATTTTAATTAGGTCTTAGAAAATGTCAGCCTCTGCCTGTATAAACTGTCGTTTCTTAAGTTCTGTAAACGCCTAGATGTCATTTCAGTGGAGTTAATTCTTCTGTTAAAACAGTATACATGTGGCAGATCTCTCCTGGCTGACTATTGTCTGGTTTGCCAAGCAACATACACCTATAAAGGGTGTCAATAAAACGTGACACTCGTGAGGTATGAAATATACTCTGTTCTGTTCAGTGAAGCAATATAAATATAAACATCAATATTGATATATACATCTCCCTCAAATATGAATGTAACGTCACAACGCATGTGTGTGTAGACAGTATGAGACAATCATTAAAATGTGTGTGTGGTTAAAAGGTGTCCTATTTCTTACATTATTACTAACAAATAACCGACTGCTAGCAGGAGAGGCAGAAACAACTGTTTGACTTGACTTGAACATTTTCAAAATGGGAGCTGAAACTATTTGGCACACATGTATAATCATGCATATCTTGATAATAACTTGAATGTAACATACAGTATGTTAACATATGCTGTTCTGAGATTCTTCATATACACTCAATTCCAATGCTAGTCTAACCTGTATGAAGGTTATAATGGCAGATAATCAATAGCACATTCTGTATTGTTTGTGGATCACCCTATGTGGATGGAGCCGAAAACAGGCTGTAGCGACAGGCTATCTCTCTGTGGAAAATATGCCTCCCTCTGTCCAGATTGAAGCCATTATTGGTCCCCTCCCACACTGGCACACAATGGTTTCCTATTTTATGAGCAGTGAAGAGACACGCATGCACAAATGCATTAACACACATACCTGCACAGACATACATTGCTCATTGTTCATTGTTGACAATCATAATGGGTTATAGACAGCTCCATGCATATACCTTGTGCTGCTGTAGCACTTTTGGCCTCTCCGTTCCCATGAGAATAAGCAGCTGTGATGGGCAGGAATCTGGGGAGATTCCGTGACTTTATCAACAGGAACGTCGACAGAAGTTGCCTTGGAGCCGGAAAAGGGAGGATGGTATAGGATGAGGAAAGAGATTGGATATGTCCATGCATCAGACATTTATTACTGGGTATTATCTAAACTCTGCTTCTAGAGACTCGCACTTACTAAGAAAAGCGTGTGAGTTGCTTACCAAAATGACTTTGGCACATGCAGTCATGGTTGGTAACACTAAATTACAAATCTACACTCTTAATAACAATTGTATTATATTCTACATTTCTACATTTAATGAGAAGAGATAACGTGTTAATAATACTAGTTTGTCATTAACATACTGTGTAGGTTGATAATAAAAGACATTTCACAGCTGTCTGGTTAACGCACTTAAGGTAGAACTAACCCACGCAGCACAATGCTAATTGATCAAAACAAGTCAGGTCCTGCTTGTGCAGTGGCCATAGGTGAATGACTCACTCACTGTATTGGGAAACATAGTAGCAGAACCTTTTCATGTTGTTATTATAATCTGTAAATTGTGATCTAAGGTTTGATGTCATTATTGCATCCTAGACCTAAGTAGGCTATGTGTGTGTTTGTGAGAGCATTCTCTCAGCCTGTGTGAAGGCACTGGAATTGCAGAAAGGCACATCTCTCAGGGTGTCATATTCCATTCCGGAGGCCAAACAGTCCTCAGGTATCACCAATCTTTGCCCCCTTCATACCCATGACAAGCATGGGAATTGACTCACTTAAGAAAACACATGAATCTATACACAATATCGTCCGTCACAGGAGATAGCGATCAGCTGGAAGCCGACGAGTGCTTCAGTTCCTAGCTGTTTAAATGTGTCAGCGGCGGTGTGATCCAAAGCGGAGTTACTAAATTATGCTTCAGGCCAGAGGCCAGATTAATTGGGAACTCCCACCGATCTGCTCATAATGTAACCGTGTGAACGCCCTGAGACTGAATGTGTCCGCCTGTGACATATACGTTCGCGTGCGAGATTGCGGTAGTTTATAATAACAAATATGTAGACTTTTGCCCCTTACCGGGATTAACTATTTCCATCGTTTAAGAATTCCAATGGTTTAGTTATCATTTCCTCGTTCCCACAATGGGGGGAGGGGAGAGAGGCAAATAAATAAAAGCACAGGAACTATGATAATTGCTCAAGGTTGAATGTGCAGGTCGGACGTATCCCCGGTGCAGCTCTAACAATAAGTAATTTGGCAGTAACTTTCGCTTAGATCTTAGCAGGACAATAGCAGGAAAGCAGATGAAGATGCGTGCATGTGCCGGTCTATTTCAACAATAATCATGAAATATATATCTTTGAAGTGGATGCTCAAGACTCGCACCCCATTTTAATCTATTAACAGTGACATCTTGAGGCAATTCGGCGTGTGCTCTCCCCCATACATCATCTCTGCTCCACCTACCTACAGCTGAACTTTTTCAACTCTCCTTGCAATGCATTGTCCCAGAGCTTGAGCTGACTTGCCCTGCCTGTTGGGAATCTCTGGAAACGTAACGCGTGTTTGTTCGCACTCTTACTTAGGTTATAGATATGGCCATTTCTATTTCTCTACAATTTCTGGGGGTCGTTATTCTCGCAGCAGTTCTACTTCAGACTATCGCGGTTGCTGTCAGCTTTATGTACTTCAACAAGGTCCTCAACACGGTAAGAAATTATCATGACCTCTTACAGATATATTGCATCGCTAAAAAAACAAACCAACTCGCCGAACATTTTAGCATGGCGTTCAGCACAGTACAAAATAGGCTACCCTATATCAGCATAATAGAGTGCAACCTTTTATATACATATACCAATAAATATATTAAACGTAATACTTACAATGAGTCCGAAGGAGGAATGTAATCATTTTTTAAATATGTTCGCCGCTAAACAATGGGAGAAAATTAAATATTTAATTACTGAAAATAATAGTGTTGGATAAGGCACGGGACTGTAGACTTAATAGCCTACTTTATATAGTCAACGTGTAAAAACATAAATAGGCTAAGTAGAACTATTCCTTTGTTCACAGTGGCTATTCTCTTATATTTCACTATGGCATTTTCACAAACAGATGCAGGAGAGCTTTTCTCGAAGCAGTGTGTCTTGTTTGATGGACGCCAATTTGCGCTCCATGCCTGGTCTTCACGACCCCCCACAGGAGGACAACAGAAACGACCCCTGCTGGCAAGTCACCCAACAGCTCCACTACCGAATAGAAAAGGTATAGAGACAGAGAGAGAGAGAGAGAGAGACAGAAAGAGAGAGGTGCCAGGCGTTTTCTTTTTCATCAAGCAGGACTGACCTGTATGATTTCATTGTCATGTCTTTCGCACTGTTCCTTTAGACCATGGCGGAGAGGTTTCAGAAGGACATATCTACAACTGTGAGAAGTAAGAAACATATGTGTGTTTCCCTGTTCTTTCCACAACTTCACTGGTCTATAATAACCTGACGTGTGTCTTGGCCTGTGTGAACATTAGCGGACAGAATGACTGGAGCGCTACCGATGGTGAGACCAGGTGTTCGCGGGCCCCCACTCCCCAAAGTTGCTGCCCATGTAACTGGCATTGTCTCCTCCAGAGCACCTCCGGCAGCAGATGGTCAGTGTTGCATTATTCAATTAGCATACATTGCTGTGTCCCTTGAATGTCTTTTCTCAAGCACTGAATGTGTTTGAGATTACTGACTGATCTGCAAATGGCATGTATTTCCTATATTAATGTCTGACTGGAATAATGCACTTCCAAATACATTACTGAATTTCATGTGACCTATTTATATCTTCTGAAGATAATAATAGCGGGAGTCTAACCAATGGGCAATATTCCATACACACACACAGACATACATATGTACAGTATGTATGTATGTATGTATGTATTTATAACACACTTGAAATGAAGTTTTAAGTGTTAGTCACATAATTATCTACAGTCATGTAGTAGAAATAATTACTTAAACTGTACCTACTTATCAGCCAGGCGGCTTAATGCTGCATAACATGTGCTGCTAGACATTTTTGGAGGGGGCTTGACAGTAACATCATTTCATTACAAATAAAGATGTCAAATAAATACAGAGAAGCATGGGTTTCATAAGGCTAGGTATGTGTATCGGACTGTAGCACATCAAGACAGCACCTTGATGCTACTCCCAGACTTATTCAGTCAGGAGGGAGGAATGTGCTTTGAGGCCACTGACAATAATGCTAAGCTTCAAATGCGTTGCAGGCACAATTGTGGCAAATAATTAAGCAACTAAAGTTTTAGTTGTGGTTTGCATACTTGCAGTAATGTGTGGTGTCCCCAACCTTTGTCGCAAATCCATGAATCCAGACCTATTCTGTTTGCATGCAGACATTTTAGCCTCCCCTTTCCTCTCTTTCCTTCAGCAGTGGCTTCAGTGCTCTGTGTACTGGGTTGTCCCGAAACAAAACAGATGTGAAATCCAGTTTATTCCTGTCACACCCTGCACACTCCCCTTATTCAGGGACTCATTTTTCTTTATTTTCTTTTACATTTTCTCTTCTCTATGGGCAGCTGGATGCTGTTTCTTGTACTTGATGTAGTTGCGCTGCTCGATGACAACAATATGTCACACACAATAATTTGACGTGGATTCATGCTTAGTTTTTTGGTAATATTACACCCTGTGGAAAAAAGACAGTTGTTTGGAAGCTTCCACTCTGAACCCTATATGCAGGATTTATTTTCTGACTACTGGAACGATCTTTCTTTTGTGACTAATTTGAAAGGCATTGGAAATTTGTCAAACCAACACACTTTTTTTGGATTTCAGAAAGCAGCTATTCGGCTACTATTATACAGTCCAAACCAGTTAATAGTTTAAGAACAACAACATGCTTCACCCCATATCGCTCACTTAGGCTACCTGGCATTTTAATGAAGAGCGTTTATGATGTTGTGTACAGTCCCCTCCAATAGTATTGGAACAGCAAGGCAAATTCCTTTTGTTTTTGTTGTTCACTGAAGACATTTGGGTTTAAGATCAAAAGATGAGTATGAGACAAGAGTTCAGAATTTCAGCTTTTATTTGCTGGTATTCACGTCTTCAGTGAATGTGACTGTATGTTTAGGCTATATGCATGCTTACTTGTTCCTGTGTGTGTGTGCGTGTGTGTGTATGTGCGTGCGCGTGCGTGTGTGTATGTGCGTGTGTGTGTGTGTGTGTGCGCGTGTGTATGTGGGTGTGCAGCTTCCCAGAGCAGCGGTGGGTATATGGGTGAGCGTATCGCTGCGTGGGAGGGGAAGAGAGGCCAGTCTTTCCTTCAGAACATGGAGCTCCGAGGCGGGGAGCTTCTGGTTCCTCGTGCAGGCCTCTACTACATCTACGCCCAGACGTACTTCAGACTTCCCTCCACGGGGGACACGGAGGGAGAAACAGTGCAGACCATGCAGGAGGAGGAAGCAGAGCTCGTCCAGTACATATACAAGAAAGTAAGCCATGCTTCCGGGCTAGCTTCACATAAGACGATGCAGCTAACCATTTTAAAATTGAGTTTTTTTAAATACTTTCATGTTTTGAAACTTCTCTCATTGGTCATGGTGTATCCACGTGCAACACATGTAAACATGCACAATTTAATGTGCATGTTTCATCAAAACAATACAAATACAAGAAAGTAAGGATTTTCTTAAAGGGTGAGTCTCCTGAAGCAGATAGCTTAGATAACACCCAGAAGTAAGTGGGACTGATTCAGCAGAAGTGTTGACAGTATTGTTTTGATGAAAACACAAATGCACACTTCCAAACACTATGCATTGTTGTGTGTCTGTGGTGGCTGGTTTTCACTCCACTTTAGCTCCCTTTGTCCAGCAATTACACACTACTGATTGAAAGGTATACTAAGGCTACATCTACATTAATACACTTTAATTTTAATATGGGATTAACAAGTGTTTTAGCTCTGTATAAGAACTTACAGTATATGTCCATATTAACACGTATGGAAGCACATATCACATGACCAGTAAGGTAGAATGGGCATGCGTGAGCCGGTGTAAACAGGAAGCAATTGTTAGTTTGTCCAGTTGAAGAACATTTACTACTACTGTAATGGAACCGCAATGGTGAAAAGTAAGAGATGTATTTTCTTGGATCGACGATGAGGTGTAACTTTTACTTAAAGTAATCCTTGAATATAGGGCGTTGTGGCAACAGAAAACATTGATTAGGAGTCATAGCAAAATAAATACGGCGACATATAATGATAAGACCTAATCAGGCAGTGAATGTGGGGTGTCTGCATCATCGTTTTCAAACTAATTCATCAATCAAACCATTTATACTCGTCCAGAGTAGAACTCAACCCCAGAACTAAAACTGGGCCAGCAGTGTTACCGTTTTAGAAGCTTGACAACTCTGGAGTAATATGGATGCAAGGCATAAATGTAAAAGTAATACGTTTTAAAACCAAACTGTATTAGTGTAGACTACGCCTACATCATTGTGAAGAAAGATTGTTGATATTCGACTCAAATCAAAACAAAACACCTCTCGCCTCAATGCCATAGGGTGCTCCCTCAGAAGCTCTGCCACACATTGGAAACACGATTGTGAATGCTAGGATATTGTTGTTGTGTGGTGCACTCTGCACCACTTTATTTCCCAATTTACGGAGCCAGGAATGTGTAGAAGTACCAGATTATGTTTTCAGCACATGCACAGAATGGTAAGATAGCAGACCGCGGGTGTATTCGCTTATAATCGCTTCCTATACCTTTAAAGCGGTATTACATTTTGTATGTATACTTTTAATTGATGTATATTTACACTTGTGTTGTAACTGACTTGTCAATTTATGTTGCTGAATCATTGGACCCCCAGCCCCTCTTCCCTAAACGATCAACACAGACTTATCTTATGCTGTTGTTGTTGTAGATGAGCTCCTACACTGTGCCTATTCTGCTGATGAAGTCTTCTCGGAGTGCCTGCTGGGCCCGAGGCCCAGAGCCTGGCCTGTTCTCCCTACACCAGGCTGGCACTGCTCGCCTCCAGCCCGCAGACCGCCTCTTCATTACCGTGAGCAACGCCAGCACCATGGAGATGGATGGCAGGGCTAGCTACTTTGGGGCCTTCCTCGTGGGCTAAAGGGGAAGGTTCTCCCTTTATTGCGGTATAGGTGTACACAGTTGGGGCCTGACTGGAAGTGACTATGGGAAACAGACCACAAGGTGTTTGCCAACACGCTCAAGCCTTCTCAGCATGCATGGAGCTGTATATGGATTATGAGGTGTATTCTGCACCGCAGAGTCGGATACATGACCGAGATATGCTGAAGTAGCATACCGGCAGAGGATAAACCAGTTAGTGTAATTGGCTGCAACCTCTGACAATGTAAGCTTGTTATGAGCAACATCACAAATATCAGCTAGCAGAATAAATTGACATTTGTGGCTTGAGTACCAGACATGGGTAGAATACATGCATATTTGAGTGTTATGCAGTGATGGTTGAATGACTGGTATTCAGGTGAACTGCCTTGCCTGCAGGAGGTTTGGGCAAAGAGCAGTCACGCGGTGCGTGGGAACAGACTGTGTTGTCAGACATATGACACTTCCCTCATATCAAAACACTGCCACAGGGAAGGGCAATTTCATCACTTCCGTTAGTGAAAAGATAATGGGCTTCTTTTGATGAAGGAATATTGTCCACTCCCTTTAGTATATTTCCTTTACTGACAGGGGAAACAGGCAAGCTGGATTCAAACCAAGAACCTTGAATGTGCATGGTATATACATTATATTGTGCTTCATCAGGCCACCAGGGCCTGAATCAAACTTGTATTATATGTATACAGCACTTTTTATTATATACTGCCCTGAATGACCTCTGTGAAGTTGGCACCCCATATGATGAGAATGTGAAAAATATTATTTTTATTATTTTGTTCGAGTGCACATTTGTGCACGCTCAAACTGTTTTAGAGAAATGTCACATTATGTCACGTCACCTAACATTCACAAGTCATGTGACCATGTCCATAATGTAATAGCCATGATTATACTGTACATAATGTTATAGTGATTTGCCACACTAAGTAGTTATGACATGATAATAGCTTATATATGTACTGATAATTGTCATAATTGTGATACTGGTGGACATTTTTAAGATCCACCCGCGTGTACGTCGTGTCACAATTCATACGGGATCTAAAAATAATGTTATTCTCGCTGTTGATGTTTTTTCCAAACTAAGGTCCCATAACGCGGAAGTGACTGGCTCTCTATATGACCATGCATGACTAATTACTTAAAGGAGACACATATTATGCAGCTTTTACACATGTTGACACAGTTCCTTGAGGTAGGCTAGTAAAGTTAAAGGGGCTTTTATTGTTTATTGAGGTCCTAATGAATATTCTGTGACATGCTTATGTTAAAATATTATTTATAAGAGGTCATTCCAAAGCCCACCTTTAACTTTCATAATGTTGTCGATTAGGTGTTTTTGCTAATGAGCCACTGCTCACCCGGCCCCCTCTTCTGCACAGTGTGCTGACATGGCAGGCTAGGCTTTGCTGCTGCTTAGTCAATAAAGCACTGCGCTATTGTTGCACCGGACATTACGGAGACATAACTGTGAGTGACAAGTCTGAGAGTCCCTTGTCGAGATTACAGCATTATGTATCAGATGTTCAACAGTTGCCTGTGACGTAGAAGGTGCTAATGAACGGAAGCATCTAAGACTAGGTGTGTATTGCATCTGGTTTATTCTGGCTGCAGTACCACTCGTCACCGCACCCACCTATTCTCATTGGCCTCTCACAACAGACCTTGACATTTGTGATTGAATTGTTTGTTTTTACTGTTTTACTTACTGTTTTATTATTATTTGGGCTCTGTGTTTGTTAATTGCATTTTATGTTTTTTATAGTATGAGCTGTTTATTTTATTTATTGATTTTACTGTACAGCACTTTGTGACCACTTGTTGTTTGAAAGCGCTTTATAAATAAATTTGATTTGATTTGCTTCAAGCCTAGTCAGACCCTGCCCCCCTGATTGCAAGTCAATAGATAGTGCAGCCTCTTGCCCATGATGTGATTGACCTGTTGAAACCAACAAGAGAATATATTGATTTAAATATGTAATTATTTAGGGTTGCTAATTCATATTTTGGGGGGACCACTACGTCCCTGCCAAGGCTGTAAGGTAGGTTTAACAGGTTTTATTTAAAAGCTGTAACACTATGAGATGTTGCAGTCTGTTTGTCCTTTCTCCAAGGTGTAGTTTAGTTATTTAGTTTAGTATAGTTGCACTGTTCCAGCCTTTAGTGCCTTAGATCCTCTCCATCCCTTAGAGAGCTGCAGGTCATCTGACAGTATAACATGCTGAGCAGCGGTCATGTTCAACCAGCCCCCAGATAGCATGTTCACCCTCTGAAAGCAGACGAGGAGGCCCCGTCTCTCATACAATCAGCGGGTCAAGGCTGTCCTCAAAGGTGCGCCTTCCAGAGGCCGTGCAGACGGTTGGTCGGGGATATCGGCTCTGAAGCCGGTACCGGGGTAACACCACACGTACGAGAGATATATCAAGCAAACAGTATGATACCAGTAACTTAATAATAAATTCCGTGATTAATGTCCAGTAAGCTATTATGGAATTATACTACAGCAATATTGAGAAAATTGTAATGATATTTACCAGTAACTTTAAAACAACTGCGGTGAATATTATCCAGACATACATTGTGGCAGTAAAGTAAGGCGATGAAGACGATATACTGAGGATACTGAAACGATGTCTCACTTATCCTGTCAATGAGCGGCCTGTGACATCATATTATTTGACGCAACAGTACGTGGTTGTTCGAGAGAACGGTAGAGAGAGAGTGAGGTGGAGAGAGAGAGATAGGGCAGCAATATTCTTTGATAGCCTAATCAAATATTAAAATGACAGAAATATAAAATATAAATATAACATTTTGACAAAAGTAGGATGTAGGCCTACTAGGCTACTCTACTCATCCTTTTTTACCACACTCACATTTAAGAGTTGAAATGTATTCTTCTGCTCTTTTGTTTAAAGGTTAGGTAGGTTACTTTTGAAATGGCATGTGTACAGTTAGACTAAAATTATAATCAGTAATGTAAAATACATTAAGGTAATATAATGTGATTACATTCCATTACTTTTTACTTAGTTTTTATTGATTTAGCTACAGTAGTATATCATATTAATGATTCCATTAAAAGTATGTGAAATATATTATGACAATTCTATAATGACATAATGAAAAGTGGCTAAAACGTATCATGTACCTATAGATCACCCAAGGATTTGTGGCATCATCTTGCAGTTTGAAGCTTGCCCCGCCCATGTATGTGCTCTTAAACAAATAAAATAAATCATGCAAATGTTATGTGGTGTCAGAGCTACTGCTCATTGAAAAATGTTTGCATTTCACCCATCAGGGAAGAAAATGTTAACTGCAGTTTAACTGTTGCATCACCTTATGTCCCAATACCTTAAATTCACCCTATGAAATAAATCAACAGGGAGTGTGGACAGTGGACACAGTAGTATTATTTCTGCCTTTGAATTATTCGAAGAGACCCTGTGATATTCTATTTGCATTCTACTTTTTAAATGTAAATATTGTGATCATGTGCTCTGTTGTATGATATTGTTACTGAATATGTGTAATGCTTTATAATACAAATAAACAAATAAATAATCTATTCAGGTGTCAAATGGGCAGTATTATCGGCTTTCTCTCAGGTCTTGCTATGCAAGCCAAATTGCCCCTCTGGGACGACATACTCCAGGGTACTCTAAGGGTGTAGAAATAATATATTTTGATTTGCATGTTCTGCACAGAACAGGCATGTAAACTGCATGGACTCCATCACAGCCAGTGTTGCTCCGCCAGGATTAAGTGGAGAGATTATATCTCCACACTAGCCTGGGAGCACCTTGGGATCCCTGTCAGAGTAGGTTAATGTGGCTCGGGAAAGGGAAGGTCAGGGTCTGCTTGAGCTGCGGCCCCGTGACCTGACCACGGATAAGTGTTTGAGACTGGATGGACTTGTAGTCTATATGGATATTTCCATTAATTTTACTTTAGGCTATAGGCCTACATGTGAAACCAATAAACTAAGTTAGACTTCTGAAAGAACGGACTGATAATTTCTTCAACCTATACTGTAGCATTTGATCAACTGAACCATTATTACATTATTTGGCAGTAGATGTGGTCATGTACAGTTGCTGTGGGTGGTGGGTTTATCTTGGTAGGTGTTTGGGCCAGTATGCACGGTAATTGGCAAGTGAAGGGGAGAACATATCAAAGAAAGGAAAAACTTAGCTGGGTCATTGGCATCTGGATGGGAGAACATTTCATGTATATTAAATGTACCGTTATACAGTTTCAACCTCAAATATGAAAAAACTATATACTGTACTCAAATACTTCAATTGTAACGTAGGCCTAATAAATTGTTTGTTAGCCTGTGTCTGCTGTGTCCAACTAATTTAGCATTACTGTCTGCGCACATGCACACCGTCGCCATCAGTAACACCAACAGAACAAAACACACAAAACTGAAAAAGTAAAAAACTATCATTTAATCCATGTCATATTATATGTATCCTTAATGTGGCAGTGACTTTCTCTCCAAAACAGGAGTCTTTTTTTATTTTTTTATACATAATAAAAACATTAACAAAAAAATTACTAATTATGTTTCAAGTAATGCCCAAAAAATGACATTGAAAGACAATCGAACACAGAAAGATCATATTTGCTCATTACACTGTAACTACAACCCCTTTTTCATGATTATGAATAATGAGCCAATCGTGTCGGACTGGTGAGTGTCCCAGCCTCTGCCAATCACCTTTTGGTCACGATAAGAGGACAGGCTTACACATATAGGCAAGACAGTTCACACAAACACAGATTACGCGCAGCCTCTGAGAAATATGAGGGCTTCAAGGTGCATTAACCAAAAATAGACACTAATAAAGAGCTTCGAATACTTAGTATCAAAAATAGAGTTGGTCTCTGATCATTTGGAACACTACAACTGGGTGGACACTCAGAAGATATTTGTCTGAATAACGACAACGTATGGCTTCATTTTACACACACGCACGCATACACATACAAATCTCCAACCAAAAAACAATGCTGCAATCATTTTGTACAAATGTAGCCCATACACGGCAATATTGTGAACAACTGTGTGTGCATCAATCAAGTGATGTGAGTATTAAAAGGCTCCTTATTGAGAGTATAGCCTGTGGTGCTACTATTGCTATGGTAACCAAGAAATGTTCCAGTTGTAATTTGGCCAACCAATCACCAAGAAATGTTCCAGATGTTATTTGGCCAACCAATCAGACTAAGTGCTTATATCCTGGCCTGCTGACATAACAGTAAATCTCAGCAGGCACGCGCACACACACACACACACACCTTGGAGGTAGCCAGGTGCTTTGACATTATTTCCCTAGGCTGCAGTTAGGTTCATTCAGACAAATTCATTAGCTGCTGACAGTAGTTTAGATTAAGTGAGACGTCAAAAACGCCAAATAGTTACGAGGAGAAAGATGGGGAGAGCCTGAGAAGGTGGACAGTCTAATCGGCAAGGAGATCTCTAATGACGACCTATTAGATTCATTCACAATAAACGGGTGAAAGCACACAGGGTTAGTAAAGGTCTTCCTGAAACTAATGTATGCCTGAAACAAACCGGTGGATTAATACTTGAATAATGGAAAATGCAATGAACATAAACCAAGATATGTTATTTAAGATATTACGCACCAAGTATTATATCCATATCTATCAAACACACAAACATCCGTAATAGCGAACACTAAAACATAAAAAAACCTTGGTCTGAGTTCCTATTGCCTTGTACAGTATATGTCTGTATCTTGAGAACAAAAAGCACCTCTGAAACACAGCCAGGGAGCCCGACAACCTGTGTGTGTGTATTGTAAGCGTCGGGCACACCCTGGCAGGCAGCCAGGCGGATGCGAGAGGCTTTGGCACACACCGACGCTAGTGTCACAACACAAAGCCGGGATGGAGCGGGACAGATCTGTAGATGCCTTTGGTGCCTTCCATCCTCTCCCTCCCCGAGGGAAGAGTGCTGCAGGTCACCTGACAGTCCGACTCACGCTGAGCAGCGGTCACGTTCAGCCAGCACCTAAGCTGGCATTTTCACACTCTGAAAGCAGACGAGGAGGTCCCGCCTCTCATCCAATCAGTAGTTCCAGGCTGTCCTCGAAGGTGGGCTCTTGCGGCGGGCTGGCGGTAAGGTAGGCTGTGGCCACGGGAGATCCGGTTGCCGTGGAGACGTTAAGGAGGGTATTGCTGCGGATGCTGGTGGTGGGCGGGTTGCGGAGGGCTGCGGCTGCTGTAATGCTGGTGAGGTTGATGCCCAGGGTGAGCCTGGTCTGCTCTAAAGCCTTCTCTGGCACGGCAAAGGCCTCCAGCTTCTTCTCTCCGTTGGCCATGTAGGAGTTCTGGCAGCCGCGGCAGATACAGTCCAAGCATGCCTAGGGAACAGGACCAGCAAGTGATTACTGGAACACTGCAGCAGGCACCAACAATGTGTTAATACCGTCTAGGGTCAAAAAGGGTAATTTTACTAATGACAAACTATGAAACACTATGAAGAGGACATTTCTATAAGGCAGGGGACCTGAGCAATACAAGAAAGAGGTGATATTAGCTTTCAGAATGTGGTTTATAATGAGATAATAGATATATTATGTGTGTGTGTATAGTCCAGATTAGTTTAGAATGGTGGCATCTAATCCTGACTGGTCTCACCTTACGGTTTGAGTAGCAGGGGCAACGCTGCCCCCTACAGGTCAACACCGAGGGGTTCTGCGTGGCTCTGCCACATTTGCAGCCCTTCTTCTCCACGGGCTTCCTATAGGGGGGCTTTGCAGGGCTGGGTGGCACCAGAGAGCCCGCCAGCAGCCTCTGGTCTTTGCTGCGCTCCTTACACTTGGAGGCGGCTCCGCTGCGGCCCTTGCTGTGGGGCTTCTTGGCCATCTGCTCCATGTGCTTCCTGCTCCCCTTGGCGTGGCTGTGGGGGATGGGGCGGCCGGCCTTGGGCGCCACGCCGTTGGAGAGGGAAGGGGGGTACGCGTGAGGGGCCACCGGCGGGGGCGCGGGGGCCGCGTGGACAGTGTGGACCATGGCCATGCCGTCCGTCCTGGAAGGGGAGCCCTGCAGGATGCACGAAATGGGGAGGGGCTGCACTCGCTCCCTGTCGCTCTCCGAATGGGAGCGCTTGCGGCTGGCCCGCGCCGGAGGTGGCCGGAGCGCCGTGGGGGCCTCCGGGGCCGCGTGAGCACCCTGGCCCATGCGACTTCTGTCCGCCTGCGTGTAGTTGTGCGCGGCGTCCAGCTGCGCGCACATCTGAGCGTGTGTCTGCCCGTGCGGGGAGCCTCTGTCGGGCTGGATGGGATCTAACGTCTGCAGCACCTCCTCCACGCTCAGCAGCAGCACCTCGCCTTCCTCCAGCTCCGTGCCGCTGGAGTCCCCGTCCCTGAACGAGCACACGGCAGAATCCGTTGGGTCCAGCGCGGTGGAGGGGAGGTTCAACTCCAGCCCCCCGCAGGAGGCAGACGACACGGAGAGGTCTCCTTGGGATTGCTCCTCTACCACCTCACACACCTCCAGCTCTGGGGACGATGGAGGCAAGTCCTCCAGCTCCGCACCATTGTACTCCTGGGAGCCGTTGGAACAGGGGGGGTTTGAAAACGAGCTCTGGGGGTCGGATGACAGTTCTGCGGGGACGGGCGGCGCTTCGGTGGGAGTAAGGGACTCTGGGGCTGAAGAGTTCATCTCGTCCGAGAGAAGGAGCTCTTCCGGCTCGGTCTCCGCCTGGCTTGAAATTAGCACCTCGTCTAGCAAGGCCATAACCTCGGGAGAACCTCCCACCTGGCTGCTGATTGGCTGCAACAACGGAGAGTGAATGATGTACAAGCAGAGGCTCCGGTAACACTCCACAAGTAATGAAAGCTGTTTGTTCTCCTCGAAGAATGTGTAGTCCTTACACCAGCTGCAAGATGGCTTCATCTGCATCTTCTGGCCTTTACAGCCCAAGCAAACGTAATGCTGACACTCTGAGTTGGTAGGTGCAATGGGGTCTTGCAGCATTTTGCCTGAAACAAACATAAAATAGAGGAATTCTGACTAGTTGCTGTTCTCTGCAGATTTTGCTGAATGAAACTAGACCAGTACGTCAAGCCAGATCTTTTGAAGTAACATTAGTCAAAGCTACAATGCCAAGTCTGTCTGTGACTACTCAGCGTGGGGAGTTAAGTCAATCAGCTATGAATAGGATACACGTGGCTCTTTAGGGGGCACAACAACAGGAGTCATCTGTCTCTTGTCAGGTCAAAGCAGGGAGCTCATTTCTGGCATAGTGACGAGGTGGCCAGCTGCTGCTTGTCCCGGTTGTCAAGGATACCACGGTAGTGTGAACACAAAAAAAAAACCCTGGGCTCGTTAAACAGTATTTATGCAGGGAACCCCAATTTCACCTTATTTTGCGTGAAAACCGACTAACGGTACAAACGCATTATGGAGAAATATTCACATTGCAATTACTGTGAAATGATAATGTATGTTTACATGTTTACTTACCACAAACCAGGCATGCGAGGGATTGGCGGAAAAAAGGTAGTAGCTTGTACACATCTGCAAAGGTGTTCGGCTTCCGCGGGTCACACTCAAGCACGGCCCGGCTTGCGGACACGTACAGAGTGGTCGCATTGACAGGGTTCATGTCGGTACTCCGCAGCCCCGATGAAACAAGGCCGGGGAAATATCCAACCACTCACTATGCGGCGATATCTAGCCAGGGTCCAGGGTGAATGGAGAGCGACGTGGTGTGGAAAAATCCTGTTCCAAGTCCTACCAGCAAAATCGAACCTCCGATTGTGTCAATGAAGACAGATCAGCAAATAATCCACACAACTGAACATGATGAAAAGTTCCCACTAAACGCAAAAACGTTAGTTTGATAAATAGCTATCCGACATTAGCATTGCCGGTTGTTCACATTCATTTTCACCAGTGCCCCATGTTCGTAGCATTTGACGTTACAGTATTGTACAGTCCGTTGCAGTCTCGTAGTTACAGGTACCGTGTTGTTTACGTGAATCGCATCATTACCATCAACTGTAAACTAAAGTCTAACGACTCATGGTTTTTGGGTTAGGCAGCTAGCATTAGCTTATAAAAATCAATCAAACGGCGCAACCAAAGTGCACGGTAGTCAATTTGTTTACTATATATATTATATGGCCAAACAACTTATACGTAGATCGCGTGCAGAATAGGGAGCTGTTGTTGAGAAAGCGAAATAGCACAAGTAACAATAAACAATATCCCACGCGCGTACTCGATGTAAACAAAGCTAGCTTGTTACCATTAGCATGGCTAAGCTAAATAGCTAGCGAATGTATATGTAGGTCCGTAGCATGTCCGTCTCGTAGCTTGCTCCAGGGCATAATTACAGTAGGTAAGTACAATCCGGCGTTTTAATATAATAGTTTGTGAAGGTTGGCTGATATACATATAGTTACTGTTTTTACACACGCTTCAGTCATTTCATATTCTACTTTTCTTCAACAACTGCTCTCGAGAAGCGTGATCACGCGAGATCCCTTGCAGTTACCTTGGTTACAAGGCTGGTACGAGGAAGTTAGATAGGGGTCATTTTCACATGGTTGGATACATTCCTTGTTAACTTTATACAAGATAGGACACATTTCAATGACGTGTTGCCACATTATTTGCATGAAAATGCGCCCCTCATGTACTTTATGAAGTGAATACTTTTAGCAGCAAATTGCTAACATTATATTCAAAGTTCACCTCACCCATAATGCATCCAGTTCCCTCTGTTGACATCCAGGGTGCGTTCATCGGACCGAACGTTTGCTACATTCAATTCGCTTTTTTTTTTACTGACCTCGCTTCCTCGAAAACTTTCTCGAACTGCATTTTAATGCGTTTGCTTCTTGGCGAGTGTCGCTCGCAGTGAAGTTGCATATTTGTAAGCGGTTATATTTTATATAGTGTTATGTGTCATCATTTACTATTAACACCAAATGTCGCTTTAATTACAAGCGTATTTATTGTAAATGTATTATTAGGAAAAAACTCTTGAGATGAACCATCTCGTTTACAAGAGATTTAAGATTTCATCTTAAATAAAAGCCGCCTCGTGCTGAAATTAATTGCATGACATTTAAAATCGTAATACCGGTATATTGAAATTAAGTCAACATTTCACCATTCTGAACCCTACCTACGGTAATTGAAAACTTGATGACTGCCAAGTTCCGCCTGTTCCGCTCATAGTGTTTGTTCTGATTGGTTGAAAGAAATGACACGCATTTGCAGTTGGTTTAATCGTTGTCTTTCATCCACTTGCACGTGAGAGCACAAAAAGATGGCGGCCTTCGCTGTTGCACGAAGCAGCTGCGGTCTGCTTAGTGGATTAAGGACTTCTCTTAGAAGCCTCGCTCAGGCAAAACACAGCGTAATCGCTTCTGCAGTAGCACAAACGAGTGTGAAACATAGCTGCAGGTGGTATGCCGCCAGTCACCTTTCCGTGCAAGAGCGCATTGACAAGAAACGGAAGGCTGCGTTGGTCGGGGGAGGTCAGATAAGGATTGATGCCCAGCACAAACGGGTGAATGTAGCAAATTACAAATACATCGACCTGTAGTTATCGAGGGAATACCAACAGGGCTCACAGCTACCTCTACTGCCTCCAGAAATGACAAAACGTGTATTTTTAGTTTATGGTGTTAGATGACACAATAAATGAGTGTTCCGTTATTTGCAGTTAGATTTAAAGAGACACTCGTCGATTTATGACTTGCCCTTGTGGCCTATTAGTGTTCCAAAATAGGTTTGGTGTGAAAATCGGAGGGGGTATGCATGCTTATTCGGCGCTTGAGTGTGTAATATGTGTGTGAGTATGTAATAATGTGTGTTTGCAGGGTAAGCTGACAGCAAGGGAGCGGGTAGAGCTACTGCTAGACCCAGACTCATTTGTGGAATATGATATGTTTGTGGAGCACCGCTGCTCTGATTTTGGAATGGAGCAAGAACAGAACAAGGTAACATTGCAGGACACAACAACACAGTGTTTGGAGGGTACAGGTGGCATTCAACATGTGATCAACTTTGATAACCTCTCGTCTAGTTCGCAGGTGACAGTGTTGTGACAGGGCAGGGTAGGATCAATGGCAGGCTGGTCTATGTTTTCAGTCAGGTAAAGAAAATGCTACGTAATGGCTATATGTAGTACATGGTATTGGCTGTCTCTTTCCCACTTAACATGTCTCTGACCTTCTCGTGCCCTCGCTCCCATCCCTACTTCAGGACTTCACAGTGTTTGGCGGTAGCTTGTCTGGAGCGCATGCACAGAAAATCTGTAAGGTAGGAAGTGAACCTCATGCTGTCAAACACAATAATGGCAGACTAATTGTCAACATTGCATCTCTGGGGAGGGGGGGAAATCCACCTTTTATACCTAACTTTTCTTTGCCTCAACTATACTGTATATTATAAACACAGCCTTGGTTGAACAAGAGAGCACCAATTAAAGATACATATTTTTCTGCTTAGATTATGGATCAGGCCATGATGGTTGGAGCCCCAGTCATTGGGCTCAATGACTCTGGAGGAGCCAGGATCCAGGAAGGAGTGGAGTCACTAGCCGGATATGCAGATATCTTCCAAGTGGGTATTTGCCTTTGCCTAACATCCACTTAATGTTGCGCCGCATTGACATGTCTGTACCAAAGGCCAGGTTTGAGTGTGACCAGAACATGAAGGCAAGATTCCTGGAACCTAAAGGGATTTAAACAATGTATGCTTTAAGTGATGTTGGTGACAGTGATACATTCTCTTATTATTACAACAGAAAAATCCTCCCATCCCTCTGTAATCCTCCCTTCCTGGAATAAGCACTTTCTTATTTAGGCTGTTAGCAAATGCGTATTATGAAGATTTAATGATATCAGTATGGTGTTAGCCCTGATGACGTGATGCTGTAGCTATTCTAACATAATGTTGCTGGTTTACAATTGCTGGTGTATCACTTATTCATCTATTGACAATGCACTAAATATAAATTGGTTTGGATAAAAGCATCTGCTTACTGTTGTACATGTGCATTCTATATCTCCTTAATATACAATATAGTTAAGTATTAAGGCCCACATTTCACATGGAAACAACCAATACTCTTAATGCCTTATCCTTTAGTCAGGCAAGGAAACTGCAGTGAGATTATTAGGAACTTGACATGAAGTTATCCAATATGGAGACTGAAACCACAACTCTCTCTTTACAGAGGAATGTGATGGCGTCAGGTGTGGTTCCCCAGATATCTCTCATCATGGGCCCCTGTGCGGGAGGGGCCGTCTATTCACCTGCACTGACAGACTTTACTTTCATGGTCAAGGTATGAAGATCCATAGTGTAGTACTGTATGAAAATAATGAAATGCTATATGTTGAAATGTTACGTTTGTGATTTTATGTATTGTTATTTAAAACAACGTTTTAGTGACTGATGCTTTTGACTGGGTAGTTATACTTGTATCACTAACATTAAATGTTTCCTGTGTAGGACACGTCGTACCTGTTCATTACCGGCCCTGACGTTGTCAAGTCTGTCACCAACGAGGATGTGACTCAGGAGGAGCTCGGTGGAGCCAAGACGCATACGGCTGTGTCCGGTCAGATGTTACACCAGGGGTAGGGAACCCTGGTCCTGGAGAGCCGCAGCCCTGCATGTTTTAGATGTCTCCCTGTTCCAACACACCTGATTCTAATGAA
>JAODLL010060752.1:0-17969 GCA_026546735.1 Forbesichthys agassizii | reverse complement strand
TGTGTGTGTGTGTGTGTGTGTGTGTGTGTGTGTGTGTGTGTGTGTGTGTGTGTGTGTGTGTGTGCGCGCGTGTGTGTATGTCCAGGGGTCAGGTAACACTGAAGGCAGACAGAGGGCTAATGTGAGCTCTTCTTTCCACTATCTTAATGTTTCTCATGTACAAGCAAAGTGAATGCTTTTCCATTTTATAGATCCAAGGGCTTTTATACGACCCATTAAGACGTTACATCCGACGGCGGACGCAAGCTGTGATTGTGTGAAATCAAAACAATCCTTTCAACCACATTGTATACAGTACAATCAAAATCAAACATCACTATGCTATTTTGTGCAATACAAATACATTGGTGTCTCTCTCTCATTGAACCTGCATGTTTATTATGCTTTTCACATTTTGATGTGAACAAAATGCATTCAAACGTGTGGCAGCCAATATCATTTCTTTGTAGCATTGCTCCAACACCAGAGCAATTAGATTGAAATGTATTCAATGCTACATGTCAAAGGTTATAGTGTGCAACATTTGTGCACTGTCTGCTAAGCAATGATAACGTGCCACAATGTGTCTTTTTATTAGTGCATGTATATATATTTAATATATTATATTCCCTGCCCAAAACTGGAGAAATCATTCGTAGACCGTCAGCACTCTAAGCATACTAAGCTAGCAGACTAATTATCAAGGGGGATGTTGAGCTCGGCCAACTAGGTTTTGGAATACACCTTGCTTCTATAAGTTAAGGCTAAGTTGCATATAGCTTTAACCTTGTATTAACATTACATTTTTGAGTAGCTCTTAAGCTTTGTGGTAGGGGACTTAAGGTAGAACTGACTTTCTGTTGTTATTGTTGCTGTTGTTTTGCAACACAGATCTAATAGAGATATGTGTTGGGGAGGGCTCACCCTTTCAAGAGCTCTCAGCTACTTAATGGACCCAGCGCTAATGGATGGAGATGACTCATTGTGACTTCAGGAAACCCATATATCTTTCATGGAGACATTTCCCAACCCTGTCTACTTTAGTGTACACTACATTCGTTCCTATTCCCTAAATTCCCACAATTAGAAAAGTTGGTTTTCATGCTTCTGTTTAAGCAGTCCATTATGTTTACAGTAAGCAAACTTGTGTGCATTATTTCCCTGACTGCCTGTCTGAAACTCTAAACTCCAGAAAATTAATACATTAATTAATCTATTTATACTATTAAATGACTTAACTTTAATCTAAATATTAATATTTTTGTGGAATATCTGTTCTAGAACCTATGACATAAGACCTACTGAGACCTACTGACTCAGTTAGCCACTGCTTAGAGAAATAAGTGACCACATACTGTATTTGCTCTATAAACTAGAGATTCAACTGTACACATTTAATAATTTAGGTAAGTAATAGACTATCTAGCCTATCTAGTTAGAGATTTACAAGACTTGTAAACACAGTCTTGTTGTTTAGTTTTCTAACAAATTCCACATTGCAAAGATAACTTTGGTTAAGATTTGGTCATTGAGTTACGTAGTTGGTCGGCCTGCATGTCAATCAAAATACCTTACTTGTCAAGTAGGCGGGTCCTGACGCAGTTAGCCAGCGCTGTGTCCCAGACTTTACATAAGCAAAGGCTGTCTCTGCGAGACTTATGGTAGGGTGGGCACTGGGCATGGTTGCACTTTTACAGCTGTCCACTAGTTGTCGAGAGACAAACACACAAGAGGTCAACAGGGAGTCTACTGAATCCAGCTGAGCCATGACACAGGCATAAAACACACACACACACACACACACACACACACACACAGGCACTGCATGGTCTCTATAACCATAGACATCGTGTGTGTATCCCATCTGTCACCCCATCCTCCCTCGATATTGATTTCTAACGGCAGCTAACCCTGTTCCAGATGCCTGTAACATGATAGGATTCACCCTGGATTAAAGTCAGTCTGGCAGTCTGCAACAAACACGCCCATGCACACACGCACACAAACACACACAAACACACACAAACAAAGCTATTGATTGACCATGGAGAGAGTATTAGCAGTAATACAGTAAATAATATAGCTAGTAGAGGCTAGTATATTATAAGAACTAAGCAGGCTACGGCTATGCCACTTATCCATCATAACTAAGTTGCTCTACTACACACATTGCCTATTGTACTGTGCATACTGTATAAAGCCTACATTTAAGTAGATAGCACGTGCAAAACATAAATGTCTATATTATAAATATTGCAGGCAGTACCAGATTGTGCCTTGGTCTATACCAGTGGAGTAACAAAGTGAAAGAGTTAATGCCCTTTTTACGATTTAAGAAAGGTTAACTTGTATGCATAGGGAACTGTGCGCACACATGCACATAAACACAAACGTGACTCATCCAAAGCAAGCCTGGCTAAATCTAATAGCCAGTGGAGAGCCAGCAGCACAGACAGGCAGTTGGGAGTTAGGATGGGGCCACACCCAGATGCACCGATATGCTGTACGATAACAGAGAGGCAGGGTTGGATGTGGGGCGGGTGTTGTTGACGGGGGGAAGGGGGGAGAAGAGAGAGCCGCTGGAGATGAGACTCATAACCTTCATTTTGTCAGATGACATGCAGAGACGGGATGGGGGGAGAGAGCGAGAGAAAGAGAGAGAGAGAGAGAGCAAGAGACCGCACCCTGTTGCAGCGATGCTGTATCACACGCACTCACAAAGACACACATCTACGTAATAGTATGATTTGTATAATTTGTAAAAGCCACGTCAATAAAAAGACCTGTAGCATGACTCGCTAATGTACATACAGTACTGTGTTGTCCTCCAGTGTCCGTGTCATAACAACAGCCCTGTTATGTAGACTATGCAGCGCACAGAGAAACCCCACATTAAGTGATTGGATGCATTAATCCTCGGCCTTCAACATTTATTCTGCTATGACATAAGAAGCATATGGAAACGACGAGCATGCAAGAATAAGGTGCAAAAATGCATTATTGCTTCCTGCCACTAATGCAGAAATATATAAATATATATAGAGCTAGGTAGAAAATTCCATGGCAGGACACACTACAGAGTCATTAAAAAGTGTATGTTTTTGATTAAAAGGATATTGTTTGTCACATAATTACCAGTAGTGATGTTTATATCACAACCTTGGTAAGCTAACAGTGCACAAACACATGATACAGACACACAACAAAAACCCTCCACTAGTAAGCTTTGTGTCCACAACCGGAACATGTAGATGGCTGTGTTTAATTACTTTTGGGCTAATTTACAGCTTTCCATTGTAATATTTTAAGTCCTACCAAAGTCCAACAGGAATGCATGACATCAGCTACTGTTAATAAGATGGGGTGGAGGATGCAGCCCAAATT
This sequence comes from Forbesichthys agassizii, assembly GCA_026546735.1. NCBI lineage: Eukaryota > Metazoa > Chordata > Actinopteri > Percopsiformes > Amblyopsidae > Forbesichthys > Forbesichthys agassizii. Next base: position 14,606 of record JAODLL010060752.1, on the reverse strand, counting down.
AAATTAAATGCAAAACAACATTGAACAACAATAGGGATGGGCGTTGTCTACCAAAGTGGCATCAGACGATGTCTACAGTGAAACATCATGATGAACGATTCCATTGTCGGGGAAGGGAGTGCTTGCGGACCTGTGCGGAAATATACATTTTTCTAAAAGTTCATTTCTAAAATGTTTTAATGTAAATAAAACAAATTGATGACTACTATTTAATGACTATCTATGAAGCTGAAGTAGTTATTCATATATTACTATAGGCCTACAATACATTTGTACACCAACTTTCCCTTACTCACCTAACCTGACATGCCAAATGAATTGTTAGTCACAACTTGGACGGCTCCCTAGATTTCCATTGAGATTGTAAATCTGGTCGTCTATTTTATTCTTTTCTTTTTTTTTTCTTTTTGGTGTTAGCCTTACATTAGCATAATACATTTATTGCATTGCCAGATGTAGGCTAAGAGAGATGTGTGATAGATGTACATTATGCATATTATTGACAGCTAGGGCATGAGCGTTTTAGGCTCACGACACCATCCTAATCCCGCAAGTTTCAAATTGACTTCGCCACGAGAAGCAGTCTGGAGATCTTGGAAATCCTTGTGTTTCAGGCTGGTCAACCTAGTGTGTGGTCAATCAGCTTCGTACTGTTAACTATGGGAGTGGTTTAGGTGTTATGAAGGCAACTTGAAAGCAACTTGAGTTGAAAACGACTAGATGATACAATTAAGCATCAGTTTTATCAGAATTTATTAGAAGAGCAAAGACTTTTCTCAATGGAAAATATGTTTTCACTCTTCTCCCGCCTTCTCTACTATGAATGGATAAAACCAGATTATGCTAGGTCACAGGTTTGTCCAATCACATGCAAAGTATTTATTTGAAAGCGCCTGCCCTTTTGGAACAGTTTCAATGAACGATGGCATTGTTTATCGGCCAAACCCTAATCAACAATACAGTTATTCCAGAGGTACTGTACTGGTTAACCATCACTAAACACTACACAAATAACAGTACAAAGCCTTTCAGGTCAGTTCTTTAGAATAGGAATTCTAACATAATTTCATGTAAATAATGAACAGAATGCACATCCAAACCAAGTGCAGGACAAAATCATGACTTCCAGGAAAAAATTGAGAAACTGTGCTCACATTGAATTTATACACATCCAAAATGTTTAGTGCAGCAACATTTTGACCAACAAGATCTCAGGTTTACCTGTACACCAAAGGACACTGTACCCTAGTAAGTAATTCCTATCAAATGTATAGCTTATCTAATGTACTGTATAGCTAACGTTAGATAACTAAACAGAAGAAAGAGTACTGTACTGACACATTCAATTATTTCATTTCTGACTTTGATGTGTAATGAATAATCAAGCTTGCTCCCGGTACAGAGGTTGATAGCTGAATGGACAAATTTGCATAGAGATACAGTAAACTGCATGTTGGTCAGAGTAATTAAAGGTATAGTCTGTGACAGACAGACAGACCGATAGACAGACAGACAGACTGATAGACCGATAGACAGACAGATAGACTGATAGACCGATAGATAGATAGATAGATAGATAGATAGATAGATAGATAGATAGATAGACACTGTAGGTATTACATGTACCAGCAGATTTGTCTCTCAAAATGTGATGCTATAAGGTAAGAGTAACTAATAAAACTAACATTTGTGCAGTAGAATCAAGACAAAAGCAATCCCACATTTAGATTTGGGGGGCCACGGCACAAGATATGAGCTATTTAAAATGGTAAATAGTGCACTGACGTTTCTCAAACTACACCGCCTTGCACTTTATAGCATGTATTTCATTAATTAAATAGCAACAGCAGTTCTCTTGCATTTGAGGTATACACATTGTTAATGCTGCTACGGTATTTGGGTCTCTCTATTCTCTACTATGCAGCAGAAATCTTTGATTATCGATTACACAGTCCCATCATGGTGGGAGAAGCCTGAGCGGAGGGGCTACAGAAGACACAGGGGAAGTGAGAGGGTAGAAGAGATGAATCTGTGGATGGTGTATTTATATCAAGAGCTTAGGTGGTTCTCAGAAGAACATTGATCTCAAAGCACCCCTCTCACTGACTCTCTGTAATGGGAAAAAGAATTATGAAGCCATAATGAATAATTAACATCCAAAAGCATAGTCTGAAAATGCTTGCCCTTCAAAAACGCCTGACCGGCAAAGTACAGTATGTCTCCTGCCTGATGCTAAAGAAACTGCTCTCCGTGGATATTTCTAAAGGATCATTCTGCATATTCAGATATCTTTTTTAATCTCTACTGAAATATGATCAATTACGTTTTATTATTCAATTCGATAACATGTATAACTCCTTTGTCTGCACAAAACAAAAATCTGCTCAAGGAGACATTTAATGGATCAATGTATCATATACGTAGATCTTTCACATCGGTCCTGTATTGGTTTCATGAGCTTTAGCTAATGCTCGCTAATAATGAGGTTTCGTATAGAATTGCAGCAACTGCAGCAAATAGATAGAGCCAATACAATACAGAGCATGTGTATATATATACATATAAAACCTAAGGGTGCGTTCACATACACACTGGTCCATTTAATTGTAGTCCATTAGTTTGTTTGGGCCAAACCAAATTAGTGTGGACCAAGCAAACCAGAGCACATCCCAGGCAAAGGCAGTTATACTGGGAAAGATAACTCATAATGATAATCACCAGGCCATATGATCAGATGTGCATGGGATGACCCTCCCACCTAGCTTGGTGGTATCTTATCAAACAGAAGTCTGGGTGGTATGTGGTAATCTCATGTGTGTACATACATTCTGTATACAGCTATGGTGGCTTTCCATGTAGTTCAGGATGAGAATATCACTGCTCCTCTTATGCATTGCATGATGTGATTTGGATAGAATGCATAAATGATGTCACACCTGGCTGACTCGTTTTGTGATTACTGCAGACAGAGAGGACTCTGAGTAGTTGAAGTAGTCATCGCCTGTGCAGCCGCACTAGGGAGGCCCGGTGATCCCAGCCCAGATCTGCGTAATGCAGGCCACCGCTGCTCTCAAGAACAATGCGTCTCCCGGTATTTTAAATTAACCTGAATGCGCCGAAAGGTTTGTTACATAGAACCATCTGGGAAGCCGTCCATTAAAACTGTTTAGAAAATGGACGGTACTAAAATTACAATACTCAAGTGATTGGACGAACTAACGGTCTATCGTCATCGGTTACCAACGGTTAATAGCTACTTTCATAGCTGCCAATATGACGTCAAGCAGAAGCTGGAGAGATCAAGATGGTTTTACTGCCTTATACCTTTGGCTTCACAACAGAGCAGCATCACGCTGTTTGACTGAAAACCTAGTTGATTACGGCTCAACAACAGCCTGTTAACTTGTAGTTACAATCAGTGGCTGTGCTGAAGTGGCCGACTTGTTGCCACGGAAGCTGGTATACATGGATATAAACTTGACCGTTTCCACTCCGGGTGTGCTCAGTCACGTGGGTGTGCATACATGGGGGGCGCGTGCGTGTGCACGTGCGTGTGCAGTGCATGGCTGTGGACATGCGGCAGTAATGTAATGAAGCTGAAGTCGGGCGGTCCATTAGGACTCCCATCCTGCAATATCCCATCACGCCACTCCCAGCAAAGACAGAGATGCAGACACACACACAGAAAGAGAGAGGGCTGATAATGTCAGAGGCTACAATGAAACCTGATCTCCTGGAACATCAAGACCTTCAGGGAGTTTGTGGGGTTGCAAAGGGGGGAGGGGAGGGTGGTGTTCAGATCAGGCAGAGAGTCCTAGTGGAGGAATGGTGGATGGATGGCTATTTTAATGACAGAAAGAGAGAGAAGAGAACGTGGGGGATTTATAATCAATCTTGACTTGTCGGCCTGTTGAGTAGCTACTATTTGGCACAGGGTAGCCCCGAGAGCAAACACAGACCTTGTCAACCATTACATGGGGACAGCATGTCATACTGTATCTGTATGCAGGCCTACAAACTCTTGAGTTTAAAAGCAGATGCTTTGTGAAAAACCCAGGTCACCATTAGTTTGAGAATGCTTAACATTTAATTAATCAAGGTATATGTAATCATATACCTGCAACTGATTTCCTATTTCCTAAAGTGTAGTTGGTTGCAGACTCATTTAGCTATCAACAGTATTATAAAATATGTTTAAAAGGCAAAATAAATAAAACCTCGTCCTTCACTAACTGTTAATGGAAGGCAGGTGTCAAGGTACATAACAGTATAACTATGGTAGTGCAAATGGGATTCCTGCCAAAAGGCAAGTGATTGCTCACCCACCATAAACCCTGAGAATTCGGTTCTGCCTTGTGACAAGCTATAGCGTTTCTAGGAGCACGGACACATACAGTAACCTACTCTCTCCGCTACGAAGGGAGCCATTTTACTGCATGACCATCTCAGCGGGGTGGAGCTGAGGTATTTTTAGAATGGCAAGTAAGTCAACACAATATCCCGCCTCCATCATCTTCCTTTCAACTTCGTTTCTGTGTATAAACTCTGACTCTCGCAAACTCAGAGGTTGTTGCTACTTTCTAGCTCACGTTGTACTTGGACATTCCTCTCTACACTGTCCGCCTCAACACACATACAGTATAATTTAAGAGCATAGCATTATCTACTGCTCCCCTTACATCCACATACACTGTTTCAAACTTAACATGTGAGCTTTGGTGGAGCATCTGGATTCTGGCAGCAGTATAACACCTTTAAATTGATGTTGATGTCATGTCTCACTTCTCTACCCCTGCTGTTGTCGCTCTATCCACCACCAGAAACAGTATCTCCTTTTACACTGGTTATACTGGTAGTAATCAGGAGGACCAAACAAAATCCTTTAACTTTGATTCCTGCAACACAATTGTAAAGCAAATTGCCAGATATACAGATATATTTTCTTATTGTGAGGTGAATGTATTTATTTGACTTGAAGGCAAACAGACAAGAGCAGGTGTTCTCTTGAGGGGAGTTAGGTGGAAGGAAAAACATACGGGAACAAAAATGAACACACATGGAATAACAGCTGACGGAGACATAATACCTGAACAGAAAAACAGAAATGGTACACACAGCACCAACACCGCCAGTTGGGCTGACAAGGCGCACACAACACAAGAACCATAGCAACACAATGCAGAAATACATCTTCATGCAGAGGAACAGAGCTGCCAAGACAATGTACGACTAGCTAGCTCAGACTACAGTGGAAACAGTATGAAAAGCAAACCCAGAAGCTTTCAAATGTTTTTAAACTCAAAACACATGGGACGGAAATGACATTACAAATCGTTAGGCCGTATTAAAGCAGCTGCAGATATACGATCACATATCTACCAGAGATTTCCTGAAAACAGATACGGATATATATGTATCAAGTAAAACAAATGTATATTACAAATAATAAATGTATCAGTTATTTGTAGGTGACTTATTACTGTTATTAGAATGACTACTTTGTGGCTCACTGGCTGTGCATCCTGATAGACCTGAACAAAACCTAATAAATATGGTAAAATGTGTTAAATGGATTAATAATACCATTGATAGCTAGCCTTCCAGTCATAATGCACTAATTAATTGTCTGGATCTTAACGATATAAGTCATAACAGTCGCTGATCCTTCGCTCGTTACCAAACAACCTAAACAGCCTCACCCACTGTTTCCCTTAGAATCTGTCAAAACAGATTAGTCAAACTTCAGATTGCATTTCAGTCTGAGGTTCATGACCCAACCCAACTGAGGAATAACAGAGTGCACGGTGTGCCCACGTCCATTACTGAAATCTAATTGGCCTGTGAGAGTTCGGTTGGACAGGAAAAAAACATTAATCAATCTCTCTTTCTCTACACACACAAGAATACACATACATGTAAATAATGTAATTGAAATATCCAGTTATGTTCATATTTCAAAATGTAAACTTCATATAGCGTTTACAGTTGCATGGAGGAGAGGAGAGGAGAGGAGAGGAGAGGAGATTATCAGAACTTTCAGAGACAGACAAGGATTGGATGCAGTGGGTTACTGGCAAACACCCAGCTGAGGCTGTGTAGAGCACTTATGGACTTACATAGGGCACTCTCTCTCTCCCCTCCTCTCTCCTTGTTTTACCTCCCATTCTCTCTCTCTTTCACATACACACAAACACACACGATACACAGACATACACACACACACACACACAACACATACACACACACACCAGTAAAAGTTTGCTTAATTTGTTTATCGGTCACGACATTAACATAATTAATGTGATTGAGCTAATCAACATTATATTTTGAGTTTTATGGTAGACTTTGTGGTTCCGGATATATGAAACAATATTTTTATAGCAGTCTTTCACAGTGCTATCTATTCCATTTCCTGTTCAAAATAATAAGTGTTCCTGTAATGCACATTTGATATGATATTGATATGATTAAGGAGAGATGGGTTGAGCGCTAATGTGCTGTGGTGTTCAGAATATAATCTATTATAGTCCAATGTTTTAGGTGCAAAAAACCTTCTTAGTAAGTGGACACTTCAGGCCATGCTGTTTATTTTGATGGTCAAGAACTCAGCTGCTGGCGCAAAAATAATGTATCAGTTATGACACTGCCCTGTATCTCAGCTTGTGAACAATAAAGATGAGAGCCTATACTAATGTATCAACACATCATTTTTGAAGCTAACGCTCTACTTGATGTCAGGGTTTGGTGAAGCTGATGGGGTAACCAGGGCAACGCATTTACTATTCTCTAAAATAGAGAACGGAGGGTAGGCAATAGCATCAGCAACTGTTTACGGTAAACTATTACTCAAACGACCGATGCAGAATTGCAGGTGTTGGCGGTGAACTATGCCTATAGCATGATGCATTGATGCATAAGCTACATAGAGACACCCACCTGACGTATACGGTTCTGGTGCAGCGGTGGCGGTCCTCCTTCGGGGGACGTGTTGTTCGAAGAGGCCATTTTCAAGTCTCTGTCGGAGCCACCGCCCCTACCGTGACTTTCTTCGGAGCTCCTTGACATTCTGTCTCGGGCAAGGTGCACGGCACAGAGCGATCTCTGACGATCTTCTCGCCCGAAAAGGATTAGATTTGCACCGGCCTCAGAATCCACAGAGATCGGCAGAGCAGGGGACCATTACGCAGCGTTAGGTACACTCTTTAATAAAACGTGACAAACTATTAAATTATCTACTCCTAAAACAAGAAGGGCGCTCCTTCAATTCAAGGATGCTTGTGTGCGCGCGGTTGTAGGTTATGCGAGTGAGCGCGCATCAGCAAACCACCGCAGGACCAAGTGCGCTCCTCGTTTTTTTTTCTTTTTTCTCCCTTCTCCACTTCCTCTGCAGCAATTGTAATGTAATGGTTCGCTGCTCCGACCAGGGAGACAAGCTACCTAGATGTTTTTTATTTAGACAATAAAGCAGTTCACATCAGGCGCGATCTTCAGTGATGCCTTTCCCTCCACTATGACAATATTTCTATGGGCCTATGTATCAAGTCATTCCACACCGCACGTTTTGGGTCGGGCTTCCAGGATGTCGAAGGCAATGATGTTGCCTCCAGCCCCGCCTCCAGCCCGTACCACCGTCATGGTCTATGATATCAGCTCGAGCTGGTCATCAGTGAGTGACAGGGAAAAATCAATAACATGGCGACAGCTTTAGAAAGATTAGGCTGGGTTACCATTAACTCGTTCTCGTTAAAACATAAGAAACAGTGATGCTTTTGCTCTAAATACATCGACTAGATCAATCGGAGGGCTTCTTTTCAGAGTGCAGAGGGGAACTGTATAGCTAATTGTATGGCTTGTATCTATATAAATGACACAAAGGCCTGTTCTAAAGGAGTAATGTCTTACTTTGTTTAAAAAAAAATGATGATATGTTACCCAGCAGATAATAGGACTTTTGCACCAGACCTCAACATTAGGGGTTCATGCTGACTTTTACAGGATCCAACACTGCCATCTACCTACACATTATGATACATATTTTAACATGACAGAGCACATTTTCATGTAGAACAATATAAATGCTTGTTCCTACACTACATTTTTTAGACTTGTTACCTGTACTTTTATAGAGGCCCACCTCCTTATCCAATGACCAACCTCCATTGCCCTTTGGCTGTACCAAGAGTGCAAAGAAACTTATAAGATAGCAATGTTTAAAAATATAAAATGTTATACTTTATTAATCATTCAATTCATCTGGCACAATAAAGGGCATCTGCACCTAAATGCATTCAACAATTACCAGAAAAAAAAGACAAAAGACAAAAACAGAATAAGCTTATAGAACTAGCACCAGATTGGTATTTTTCATCCAGCTTTGTTTACTGGGCAGAGAGCTGGTCCAGGTTGTCACGGGAACGGCTCGAGATGTGGGCTTCCAGGATTTCCCCAAACAGGTTTCTTTTCAAGAGGTTGTAGGCCATGGGAAGCAGCTGCCTGATCACCTTGTACAAGTACTAGAAATAACAGTAGCATGTGAAGGTTGGGACACCACAAAGCACTGCAGTTTCTCATGTTATTTTGGCCAGACTGATGACCAAGCAGATTACAAACCCTCACACGCATACATATGTTATCTTTGTTAACTGTGTGCCTGCATGAGTGTGTGTGTGTGCGTGCGCGCCTGCATGACACTCACGTGGGAACCGTAGGAGAACAGGTCTATTCCCAGCTCATAGCCCATGCCGTAGTCACACTCGTCATTGGCGAACTGCACAAAGGTGATCATTTCTTGGAGCGGTGTGAAAGCCTTGACGCGCTCCTCATCGCTCCGCGCTTCAGTGATGGCCTTACAGATCCTCTTGAGGCCAGCTAAAGACCACATTGAGACACATGACATGTTTACTGAGTCTCCTTTAAATTACCCATATTCCAAAAAAACGTATACTGTATATATTATGTGCAAATTAAAAGCAGCAATATTAAAACAAATAAGGTCTAAAGTACTAGTCCTGGTATTAAATGGCATATATTTACAGTAAATGTTGCTCTGAACCAGCAATTATGCACGCAACTTAGTGATGCTGGAGAAAATGATTGAAATCTGAACTCCATAAATACAAAAACACCTCTACCTTCAATACCATAGGGTGCTATGGCATTGAAGCTCCACTTCCGTCTCCCCCACACACACACAAATTAGACACACATTGCCAAGCCGGTGAGTGTTGTGCAGTGCGGTCTGCACAACTTTGTTTATGTTCCTATTTACAGAGCAAGGACTGTGTAGAAACACCAGATTATTTTGTTCTGCACACAGAATGGACACCTAGCAGCCTGTGAGGAGATTTATTACCTTACAGTACAATCGCTGACTTCACCTTTAAACAACTATGCGAGGAAGTCAAAATATATATACATTTTACTTTGACAATGTCTTCAAAACAGGAATTTTCACATCACACCAACATTCTGTGTCAAGCACAGGCACACTTGATCAGCGTCAAGCAGACAAGACAGCAATGGTGTCAAAGACATCGGGCCTCACCATCTGTCTCTGGCAGTTCTCTGTACCCCACGTCGTTCTTATCCACGGGCACGACAATCCCAACGCCGTGGAACGTCTTGGTGACTACCTGCGGTGAGACAAGAGCAAATTGGCAGCTGTTCCGGTGTCAAATAGCATTGCAGCATATGTGTTATTTGTACAAATAGCTCCCTTAGCAGACACGAAGCAGTGTCCAAATAGACGTTTGTCTAGCAGTCAACCACCGTAACCAGTAACCACTGGACAAAAGTGTGCCCGTTTTTAAATTTAATGCTGTAGAATCTATAATCAAGTGGGAAATATCAAGAAACATCAATGCTACTACATGACTAGTCTCTTCTGTCCATCAGCAGCACTACATCACAGAAGCAACTCATACTGAACGTCTGATACACAGACCCCTGTATGCTCGAAAGCACTTTAAGCAAGTGGTTTTGTAGATTTTCATTGGCTGTTAGCATCACAAGTTTGTTTGTATTGCAGTATTGACTCATCTCAGTCTTTTGTTTATTTTTAGCCTATAGAGAGCCGAAGTGAATTTCGCGTTATATGACCTTAGTTTGGAAAAAATATATTTATGGTAGTCAACGGCGAGAATAACATTATTTTTAGATCCTGTTTGCTTTGTGACACAAAGTACACATATTATGTTTGACTATTTAAAAGAAAATTATTTGAGTCAAGAAAGTCTCAGTTTGTCTTGCATTTGTTGAAGTATAGGACTATGAAAATATGTAATTAGTCAGACTACAAACCCGTGTCGCGTATTTAGTGTCATGGCCACAATCCTCAAGCCGAAGAGAGCATTGTTTTGGTGACGTGTTGTACGAGATGAAAGCTGTAGTTCACTGAGCGGTTACACACAAAATTAAAACTAAATTACTTTAGAGTTTCACAACAAACTGCAACATTGTTGACGTTTATATCGGCACACATCATATGTGTACTTCACAATTCAAACGGGATCTAAACATAATTTTATTCTCATCAATGACTACCATACATATTTTTTCCAAACTAAGGTCCCTTAACGCGGAAGTGACTTGGGCTCTCTAGAACTCGATCAACAGTGAGTAAACATGTGTTAAGAACAGTCCCGTGCCTGCTTCTCTCTCTGCTTCATGCCTTTGGTCTTCTGCTCCAGGGAGTAGCCCAGGCTCTCGGCCCGGCTCTTCAGCTTTGCCTCCAAGCTCTCACCAGCCTCCGCACCGCTCCCCGCCCTCTTGATACCCCTCATTTTCCTTTTCTTCAGCAGGTGGAGGCTGTTGGATGAGGCAACACAAAGACGCACATGCTTAAATGACGTTTCTCACACACGAATATAATGAAACAAGCAGACGTGTTTGTGGCCCACCCATATATGTGCAAACGAAGATCAGAGATCAGTGGCCTATACTACAAAGCAAGGTTAACTGGCTTATTCAGGTCATTTCTGGAGTAACTTTGTGATATTGGGTGTAACTCGCAGAGTAACCCACACTACGAAAGGTGGAGACGTTTTGCGAATGGAGCATGCGCCTTTACACAAAAATCTGGCCTGTGATGCAGCCCGCCCCTTTTACATGAACTAGCGCAAACCCAGTTTAGGCAGGCAGAGATCGTCAATTCTGACTTTCCCTGAGTTAAATCTTATTAGGTTGAACTCTATTCGTAGTATAGGCCACAGAGACAACAGTATATTTCCAGCACTTACTAGACAGCAGCGAACACATTGTCCCCCATTTGCGTTATGGTATAGCCCTTCTTGGCTTCATTTTCCCCAACAAATGCAGGCAGAGCGTCTGGGCTGTCTCTAACAGGATTGGAACAGGATTAGCTGAACTCAGAATCAACAGATTAAATGCAAGGTTGGTAACCATTTGGAATGAATGTCCTGTCCATCAGGAGCATCCACTCATTAAAAAGTAAAACACCAACACATTAGCAATGGCATATCAGTAGACCAATGTCACCATCAATAGACATATCACAGATGCACTGGTATTAATGTTTTCAGGAATCTATGCTCAAACTTGTGCTCAACATGTATACCTTTTAAAGAAGAATATCAGCAGCAGATATACTGTATCATCATTGAAAATACACACGCATCAATCCACTGATGTCAGAAAACCAGTCATTTAGAGTTCCATATATTCAACAATGTTGTTGGTAAAACTACCTATAGTAGCCCATATGATGCAGGCTCTCTAAACAGCCCTGTAGTATGGTCTGGAACTCTGGTGGGTCGTAGAAGTATCTCCAATGCAGATGGAAGTTGGGCTGAGGGTTCCGGGACGTTTTGTGAGCCTCTGCCAGAATGTCAAAGGGACCAACCAACCTCAAACCGAGGCTGTCTTTAAGGGCATCTGTAGTTAAGATGCAGAACATATTAATGCTACTACCGTACATTTGTAAAGCAAGCTTATTTAAATCAGAGATTTTTGAAAAGTGATCTAAACTTGACAGGTCAAACAAAGTGATACATGTATGGTTAAAACACTACACATTCGTTTTTTATTTATACAGGAAATGGTTAACTAAGTCTTAGTTGTATAACACAATAACATATGTGAAGAGAATTCAAATTTAAAATAAACTACATACCTCGAGGATTGTCAGGACAAAGCCCCTTGCAAAAGTCCCAGAAGTGATAAAGATCTTCTGGCATTTTAAGTTTATATAGTAACCACACCTGCTCTCGATGGCCCGAGCCAACATCGGAAGACGGTATGGCGTTGGACTCATCAGGACAGGGTTTCTTCAGCTTTCCGATATCAGAACCGGACCCCTATAATATTAAACCACGAACAAGGTATTCAGGACATTCGGTCATTGTATTACAAGAGCAATTTTACAATACATTTGGATACAAGGAGTGCCATATGCAGTGTATCAGACAAAAACAACCGACTCTTAGTCCTTTTTCACTCAGACCTAGTACCGTATTCACTACGGTACTAGGCTATTACGGTACGGTATACGCTGTATCTTACGTGTGAGAAAGTTCACACTCCGGTAAAACAAAATGTGGTTGCACATTATACACGTCTTTCGACAATCCAGAAGCTATAAATACATCCACTTTGTAGTGGCACAAATATCAAAATTGACTAGTATTTTGGATCTTATTCATTCTCGGACCACTGCTGCCATGTTGTCGGGTGCCAACGTTGCATCTATACAGCTTCAGTCTTGCAGTAGAATCAATAGGGATTCTCACATAAATAAAACGTTGCACGACAGTACTTTTTCGTGCAAGAGGTGCATATAAAAGGAGGTTTACATACTAGTATGGTCAAAGTAGGCTACTGATAAACTACCTGAACTGATTTTAATTTTCTTTTCGCGCGCCCTGTCATTGCGTTCCTCTTGTCCGTGCATCAAATTGTTCTTCTGCGCTTCTGATCAACATTTGCTGAACACGTTAAGTACTCCGCCACCACCTAGCGGCTAGGAGTTATAATTACAGCATCTCAAAACCCACATGGCAGCGATCTTAAACTTAATGGGGGGTCGAAAAGGCCCGTCAAAACTCTGTATAGGACATATGGTGTGAGTCGTGGACTAGCTTTCAAGCTTTGGGCCATACTGCTCTTATATAAAACCAATGTCATGCTCTAATATGGGTCATACCATTGTAAAACCAATTCATCTCTGGTGACCTCTGCAATTTGTTCATTTTTGGATGTCACTGGGGGCTTTTCATCTCCTCAGCAGAGAAGTGAACAATTTTATCTTGCAAACCAACCTCAATATACTCATTTTTTCTGATTTAATTACCTTGTTGTTCTTCTAAAATCTTGCCAAAGCAATGACCACACAGGTACAGAACCCATAAGGAAGCATGCCCAAATCTCTAATTTCTTTAGGGCTATAAACCTGTCACTGTCCAAAGAGATACAGTTAGAAAACCCCCTGATATGAATTAGAGCCTAGATTAATCTGATTCTGGCAGGGGTCTTACTAGAACAGTGACTGTGTGTGGAATTACAACATATTGTAAATGGCATTTTGTTGTTGTTCCGTGAGTGAAGCTTTAAAATATTTTTTTATTTTTAGACTATTTAGACAATGTAGCCTATATTATTATATTCATATAGAATAATATTACATATGGTTATGGTCCATAAAAACCACTTTGAGGCATTAAAGCCAAGATTACCTTTCCCTGCAGCAGTCTGGGTTACGATAATATCCCGTGGCTGGTGAGCACCTAGACGCTTAATTTCCAACTTCTCCTGCAATGTCAGAGCTTCAAATCGGTTCACCTTTATAAAACCAACTTCATTCATATTTGTAAAAATCCCACCGGTACCTTCATTTGTGTAATGGCGAATGCTGAGCAAATAAATAATCCAACCTTGACCTCATCAATATCTTTCGCGCCAGGCAAACAACACATCCAATCAAATTGTAATTTCGATAAGACACGGTTAGTGGGGAAAATATGTTTTAACCCTAGACCCATCACATTCATGTGACATACCTCAAACGTGCTGAGCATGCTTACCATAACACATACACACAGCATATTTGACAAGAGGGATTTTTCGGAAATCTCCACCCTTTAGCTGTTGAAACCAGATGCAGTCTGGAGAAGAAAAAAAAAGCACCCAGATTGAAGCACCCAGAGATCAACGTGAACTAAAACGTTACTGTAACCCAATTTATTATGTAATTTATGCAGATAAAAGGTGTTATATATGAGATAACAATAACATTTTTTAAACCTTTTTAACATTTTATATATTATATATTATAATTTTACTACAATCGAATATTATATTATATATTTAATTCGTTTGCAGTTATTTTTGTTGCCACCAGGTGGGGCTACGCCCCACTAGCCCAACATTGAGAATCGCCATTTATGGCCACATATACGCACACACAAGACCACTCTTCCCCATGACAGATAGATTGTAGATGTTAGTACATCCGCGCTCTATCAGTCTGGCACTCCCCATAGTGGAGATGAAGGTATTAATAGCCAGTCCACTGAAAATCAATCAATCAATCAATCAATCAATCAATCAATCTTTATTTATATAGCACTTTTCATACAAATTCATGTAACACA
>JAODLL010060721.1:3351-17972 GCA_026546735.1 Forbesichthys agassizii | reverse complement strand
GAGAGAGAGAGAGAGAGAGAGAGAGAGAGAGAGAGAGAGAGAGAGAGAGATCTATGTGATATGGGGGGGGGGGGTATGTATGTCAGATGGCATTGCAACAGGTCTTACTGGCTCCAAAGATCTGGGTGAGGATGCTCTTCTGATGGGTGCAGTCGATGTTATACGGGGTCTCCCCGGCCTTGTTGGGGCGGTACAGCAGCCGGCCGTCCTTGGGGTTTCTCAGGAGCAGCTCGGCCAGCTTGCGACTTCGGCCGCGGATGGCGATGTGAAGAGGCGTGTCTCCTTTCTGAGGAGAGGAGAAGATAGACTCACTTTACCAGTATATATAATCGAGCTAAATATCTCTTGTGATCAGTTCATGGATACAAAAGCCTGGTGGAGGGTATATGAACCATTCCGGAGTCCTCCTTCAACATTCCCTCCTATACAGACAGCACGGAACCACGACCACAGCTCAACAGCCTGCTATTTCAATCTGATAACCAGTGAAAAAATTGCTTTGGTGTTTTGACATAACTGGGCGTATACAGTAAAGCACTTTTAAGACACCTATAGTAGGTTTTCAAAATCGCAATAAAATATTGTACTATTTAAAGATGGGAAACGGCATAATCACACATATCTGTATACTGTATTTATATACATGTTTTGCTATATACTGTAACATTTCATCTTTAATCACTTCCACATAAAATGCCGGCACACAATGTATGCACATGTTCACCAGCAGCATCAATCCTATAGAAAATATAAAGACAAATCTGACAATTGTGGAGGTTTTTGTTATCACATTTTCTTTAGGTTTACAGTAATATTATGCCCGTTGAATTGCGTTGCATGCCCCATGGGAAGCATGGGCTGAGTGTAAAACTTCCACTGTCCCCTACAAAAGATATATGTACTCCAGTGCAACACGTGATAACAGATTTAAACAATCCTTCAAGAAAATCTAGTTTGGGGAGAACCAAGAAAGACTATTTTCCCTTGCGCAAAGCACGCACCATTCACAACTAGTTGTATAACCAAATAGTGGTTATACAACCACAACTACATACACACCCCTGAAGATAACATAGAGCTCAAACAATGATCCTGTTTTGCATGAGAAATGACCCTAGGAAGTGGGTGTTGTTTTGAAAGGGAGTTGTTTGGTTTGTTCACATGCTAGAAAGTGTACCTTGTCCACAGCAGAAACCTTTGCTCCTTTATCCAGCAACAGCTCCACAATCTCTATGCTTCTCATCTTGGTGGCTTTGATAAGGGGGGTCTCTCCCTCCTGCAACACACAAACACACACACACACACACGCACACACACAGTTCAGTAATGTTAACAATATTGCAGTCCTCTTAAGAAAGAGAAGACATCTGGCAGACGCCAACTCAAAAGATGAAAGCCAGATAAAAGCATTAACAAGAACAGCAAAGTGACAAAGGCAGCTATAATGGTTTAGACAGCATGGGTTAGGCTAGCCGACACACCCAGTCTACATGTATGTATCCTTAAAAGCCTGAGGCCTCTTTAATACTTAAACGTACGGTAAATGTAGTCACTTTGGATTAAATCAATTGTAATGTAATAGCATGAAAGAGGGCGTTTCCTTTGGCTATTCAACCTGAGTCAGTGGGTCGTACCTTGGTGCAGCTCTCTGTGTCTGGGTTACACAGCAGGATGTCTCTCACCATGGCGGCGTTGCCTTTCTCCACAGCCCAGTAGAGGGCACTCTTCCCATCCTTAATTAAATGAGACACAATCACAAGAGAGTGGGTAAACTCACTTGAGCTGTGCTGCACTGAACACTAAAATAGACAGACATTTTCTTTCGCATCGCTGACACATACGATAGTGTTTGTCCTATAGCAGGATCCTAATTCGTAATACAAACATGGCACCTGTTTGTTTAATATGATACAACTGAGAAGGCAGTGGGTCAACATGTGTTGCCTAGCTACATTGCGGTGTACCACTCAAAACAGATTCTAGGATTTCCTGACCCGTGGATGGAAGGGTCACTCTTCCAAAGGTTGGGAACACAGTGGTCAAATCAACATGTAATAAGAGAGGACCCCCTGCTTGTCTCTCCGACATCAATATGGCAGCAGACATAGCTGGGGTGGGGGCTTGGTGGGTGCACCTACCTGGCCGGTCACGTCGATGTCTGCGTATTTGTTCAGCAGGGCCCTCACTATCTCTACGTGGCCTCCTCGCACCGCTCCTATCAGCACCGTCTCCCCACTCTGTCAGAGAAACAAACACACCCCATCAGAAAAGAACCGCAGTGTATTGCAACTACACGGACCCATCTACATTGCCCAAAGTTACGGTAATGCTTTTGTTGGGGGGGTCAGGACCCCTTAAATGGGTTGCAAGACACAAAAGTGTTCATGTACACTCAGTAACACATGCACATGCTCATTACAGTCGCTCGAGAACGCTGGCCAACAACGCCTCTCCCTTCAATGCCACAGGGTGCTCCCTCAGACACTGTTATGATTTGAGCTCGAGGTCAGCAAGAACGACCTTTCAGCAGCCGCGTGCATACAAGATATATACGTGAGCATGCGTGGTCAAGAGGCTTAAGTTGTTGTTCAGCCGATACAAACGACACACATGCGCCCGTGTTGTGATTGTCGGCGCCAGACAGGGTGGGGCTTGTGCGTCTCAGAAAAACACATCCAGCGAGTGGAGGCTCTTGGCGTGGGCGTTAAATGGCTTGTTAATGAGAGGGGTCAGAGCGGCCAGACCAGTTTAGATGGCCCGGAAGGCGACAGTAACTCAATTATCTAAGTGCTGCGACAGTGGCATGCGGAAGAGCACCTCTGAATGCACAACCTTGTAGCGGCATGAGCTACAGCGAGAGACACAGCACTTGGTGCGCAATACAATGTGAGGGCTACTATTGGTGAACCACGCATCTCGCTGGTGGACGGACACTCACCCTGTCGGGGATGTTGACGTAGGTGCCGGCGTCAAGCAGGTCCTGGACGATCTCGGTGTAGCCCTCCTTGGCGGCGATGGCCAGCGCGGTGTTGCCGTCCTTGTCCGTCATGTTGACGTTGGGGTTCCTCTTCAGGAGCTCCTTGACGCAGTCGGTGTAGCCGCCCTTCACTGCCACGATCAGCGCCGTCATGGAGTTCTGATGGTAAAGAGACCGTCACTATCTTGACTCTGTCTTTCACAGCTTTCACAGATTATGTGTGATTGTCATTGTTGTGTCAATCAACCTGTGAAGATCAATAAAGTGCTTTCTCTTTGTAATACATGGCCCTGGTTCAGTTAGACTGATACAGAATGCACATCACATAAAACCGGACATTAAGCGTCAACGGTTTCAATAACGCAGCAGCATAAGCTCAAGTATTGAACCAGTCACATATTATGACGTGTGTCATAATATGTGACTGGAACCACACAATGGTATGACACCGTTATTATTAACCATTAAAGTAATCCCTCTACGTGTGATGAGCAATAGAGAGCCTAAGTCACTTCCCCATTATGGGACCTAAGCTAAAAAAAGAAGATCTATGGTAGTCAATGGTGAGAATACCATTTTTTTAAGATCCCGTTTGCTTTGTGACACGAAGTACACATATGATGTTTGACTATTTAAAAGAAAATTCTTTTAGTCAAGAAAGTCTCAGTTTGTCGTGCATTTGTTGTAAGTGTAAGTGTACGACTGTGAAAATATGTAATTAGTAAGACTACAAACCCTGTGTCACAAAACTTTATAGTTTCACAACAAACTGCAACGTTCCTGACTTGAACAATTATCTTTTAAATAGACACACATCATATGTGTACTTTGTGTCACAATTCAAACGGGATCAAAAAATAATTCAGATTCTCGCCGTTGACCACCATACATATTTGCTCCAAACTAAAGGTCCCATAAAAAGGAAGTGACGTAGGCTCTCTATCCCGACACAGTGTGCCTATACGGTCTGATGTACATACGGCCCCCTCCTGGTCCACGTCAGCTCCGTTGGCCAATAGGTGCATCACACAATCGTAGTGCCCCCTCCTGGCGGCCCAGATCAGCGGAGTGGTGCCATACTGGGAAGCGTTACAGAGGGAAGAAGATGCATTTCACTGTAAACGCACAGATGTACGCCACAAAGATGCAGTTAAACGGGGTTAAAGAATCCAACATCATTCATTTATTTATTCGTCCCTTCCTTCTAGTGACTGGATATGCATATAAAAACCATGGTTACTAATAAAGATGTTTTTTTTATCCCCCCCACCCCCACCTCCACGACTCAGGAGTAAGAGTAAGAGTATGAGACCGGGAGAAGTGCTCAGACGTGCGGACCAGGACTTTGTCGCTGCAGTCCTTCCCACTGTACACTATGATTAAAGCAAGCTTTAATAAGCATCTCTACCGGTAGGAGCATTGCGGTTACCTTGTCGGAGCAGTTGACCTTGGCTCCGTGCTGCAGCAGGAGATGGACGATCTCGCCGTGACCCCGGCCCGCCGCCCAGATGATGGGGTAGACGCTGTACTGCTGGGACAGAGGACAGGGCTGCAGTCACCCTGGCGACAGTAAATGGCCGAGGTCGGGCCCACGGGTGTCGTGACCTGAGCCTTGCAGCGCTCATAGCAGTAGACGTTGGGGTTAGCATAGCTTAGCATGTTTTAGTACCAACAGGCTTCTGCTGGTATCTAACCCCACACTGAAATGATCGGTGGGATCTTGCAAGTTTATTTTATTACAGGAAAACAAATAATATTTGTTAAGACAATATTAGTGGGAAAGCCGGTGAGCAGTGAAGGCAACAGTGGGGGATATGAGAAGTCCAGTACCTGACCCGTGATGTTGGGGTTAGCTCCCTTCTCCAACAGCAGCTGGGCCACAGCTGTTCGACCCTTATAGGCTGCCCACATGAGAGCACTCCAACCTCCCTGTAGAGCACAAACAGAATAACAGTGGACTTGCCCTTAGAGAGCAGACAAAGAACAACAGCATGAATCACAGCATGTAGAACACTCATGTTATTAATTCAATAGAAAATAACACGTCCAATCCTCAACAGAAGATGTACTGAATAAGAACAACAAAACCGTTTTCCAACACTCCCCTCAAACAGATTAGCTTCCTTAACTTCATTTAAGACCACATGTTGATGCTCGGGATTAAATATTCTGTTAACTGTGACTATTGAACCAAATGTAGCTCTGTTTTTTCTCCTCTTCTTTAAAAAAAAAAAAATAGAAAGAAAGAAAGAAAATCTCCATCCATCCATCCATCTTCTCCCGTTTATCCGGAGTCGGGTCGCGGAGGCAGCAGCTATAGCAAGGGACCCCAAACTTCCTTTTCCCGAGCAACATCATCAAGCGCTGACTGGGGGATCCCGAGGCGTTCCCAGGTCAGTGTGGAGATATGGAGAAAATCTCCATTGGGTTCTATTGCACCTCAATAATATACTTCTAAGGGCGTTTCACACCTTGCTTGTTTGGAGCAGTTGAATCGGGACATGGAGCGTTTCCCCCCATAGATCAGTTCAAACCAAAGCGGGCCGAAACCGCTAAGAGGGGGTGGTCTCAAACTCTAGAGCGGTTTGTTTGCAGTGAGAACACAATCGGCCCAGTGAAGAGGGACCTCTCGCTAGTGCATTGCGGTTGAACTTGGAATTACGTGGAAGAAAAGTGGCTTTCAAAACATTCTTGAGTGAAATCTGATCGCAACGCTGGTTAACCATGGTGTTAGGGCCCCGTTTACATGTTCTGTTTCGCTTTAAATGCTGTGTGAAAACGAAACGAACACAGAATTAGTATCGATTCAGACCCTGACCTACATAAACAAACCATAGGTGTGAAAGCACCCAAAAAGCATCTCTGATGTGACGTAGTATGGGGATTTACAATATATTGAGACGAGGAAGCTATTCGGTAGAGGAATTTAAGTATTATACTCTTAAGAAGCTTTACAGCTCCTACACATGCCAATGTGTAGGAGCTGAAAATGTGGATGTCAATCCTTCCTAAATATTAGACGCATATATCAGTGGATTTTGTGGTAGGAAAATGTGGTATTTATAGTTGGTGTGACAAACTTTCCAGTGCGTGAAGAGTATCACACATGGTGGTTTGCTGTAATCCTGTTGTCATTACAGGCTGACAGACAGACAGACAGGCAGTGACCTGTACATTTTAAACACACCACACACTGCAATGACTCACTTACTAGCCTCTAGCAAGCCCAAGGGACAGAATTCAAAGGTTAACTATTCTAAAAATCAAACCTTAAATCCCTGAATTTCAGCTGAATTTGCAAATAAAGTCAGAGATCTACCCATGGGTGGCCAGTGTGCGAACGTAGGTACTGTCAATGGCCATATGTAGACAGAGTCACAAAAGAAGATGCATTGAGCAAAATGCACCATAAACTTTTTCAATACTTTTTTTAATTTTACAATATTGCGTGTGCACGTCTAGGTCACACGGGAGTCATTGCAGTCTCTGATCTCATGAAGCCACAGAATGACTGCTGTTGCGGAGATGCCTGGATTCTGGGCTTGATGCCTGTTCGAGGTCTTTAGTGAGTGACTGTCTGCAACCCCCCGCACTGAGTCAACCAGAGCTCACCAAATGGAATTATTACAACAGCGGAACGATCATATCCAGAGTAATGTGATCGTATGTCCATTTAAGGCGAGTGCAGCATTTTGCTTAGATGAGGACATCCCCCGTGCTGGAGGCACTTATTTTATTACGGTTTAACCGGTGTGTGGCCTGTGTGCAGTACAGTGAGTCCAGCAGCATCGGCAAGTATAACATGCATCATCTTGTCTGAAAAGTCACAGGTAATGTAAACTGAAGGTTTCCTTTATTATTGGCATCTTTTGTCAGTATGCTTTTCTTAGAATCAACCTAGAACACGTGTGCCTAGATGTATATGCATGTACATCAAATATTCTAGAAAACCTGTGTGTCAATGTGTGCTGAGAAAGCCTTGCCCTGCCGTGCCGGGGCAGCATGCTGGAAGCTCCTCTCACCATGTCTCTGTGCTCCAGGTTGGCATTGTTCTCCAGCAGTTCGTTCACCACCTCCAGGTGTCCCTCTTTGGCCGCCGAGATCAGCGCCGTCCAGCAGTCCTGCGCGCACAGAGACAACGCGTTACCACGGAGACAGCCGGTAAGAACTCCCAATCCAGCCTGGGGGGAAAGCGTACGAACCTACCAGCTGGTCGTACCAGGTGCTCATGGAAGCAGGAGGAAGAGGAAGAAACTGGGAGTACTGGGTGTTATCTGAGAGAACAATGCTGCTTCTAGGCTTCTACCTCGCTCTGGGAAGGTGTCAGTCCAAGTGTGCGTGAGTTTATGCAAGCGGTGTGTGTGTGTGTGTGTGTGTGTGTGTGTGTGTGTGTGTAATGGCTAGTTACACGTGTGTGGTGATAATGAGGGGTGTGGTGAGGGAGCTAGCTAGCGTGTGCATGCATGCACCTGTGTGATGGCTTGTAATGGTGATGGCCTGGGGTGTTGGCCCAACATTTGGATCCTGTCATTTACTCAACACGAGCCATGGGAAAGATGTGTAATAGGTCAGCATGACATAGCTGTGTAGTAAGGCCGCGGTGCGACGAGTTTAGCGCGATGAGACTATCCAGGCCAATAGGCCGGCTTCATCAACGCTCTAGCGACCGGGGGTCTTGTTTTGACACGCTGCATATGTAGGAAAGACTACTACTCTTTATACACTTGCCTAAAAGTCCGCCTACGGAACGTGAACTTGGATTATGTAGGAAGAAATGGGAAACACAGCGCCAAAGGGCTTTATTTTTTTGATCAATATGGTTATATTTACAAAAGAAATATAACAAAAACAATCAAATTCATATAAAATATTTCTGGTGTTAACAAAGTCGGGATATTACATGCCTACAAGCTAATCAATCATTAATAATGGGTGCTGCACAGTTCCAGATTTTTCTGGCAGGTCGATTGATCACATATTAAAAACTATAGTGGCTAGCCTATAGCCAGATAGTGTTACAAGTTCATGGGACACGATTATGTAGATATAACCGTTTTGACACGACACAATGACTTCCACCTCACTAGATTACTGCAGTCTCATTTGCCATTGCTAATAGGCAGTAGGGAGGATGATCTGTTTGAACATTGACATTAGAATAATGTCTTATAATATACATGTTCTTGACACTTAACTCTGATAATGTATCAGATAAAATGTATACTACTTTATAATTTTTGATAAGATCCAACATCAAAAGTCAAAATATTCACTGCTGCTGTGACAAAATATGGAATGCCTATTCCTGAAAAGACGTTTGACCAAGCCTCTTTCTGGATTCCGCTCTGCTTTTGTCATCCTCTATGTGAAGTAAAGAGGCTCCTCTTGGATTTTAATATCAATATAGGACCATTGATTGACTATATTAGGCCCCTGGACTCGGTATTATAAGTATTTTCGTTTCTAAATCTCACCCCCCTAATTAGTGGATTTACTTTTTCAGATTTTACTTGGCGAATATAACTGGCCGCACTTGTTTGATAACCTTATTTGTTGTATTGCAGGCAAGCCTGTATGGTGTCCCTATAACATTGTCATAATATGATATTGTTTGAGCTGGTGCGAGTGTGTGTGAGAGAAAGAGAATGCGTTTGTGTTTACCACATCATCGAGGTTAACGTTGGCTCCTCTTCCAATGAGTTCTTGTACGATGTCTAAATTGCCCTGCTCTGCTGCCACCATCAGGGGAGTCTGTCCATTCTGTAAGGTGGGAAATACGTCTTAAGATATATTATGTATAATTTATCATGTGATATTTTAGTGGGTTTTTTTGTTGGTATTCTCCATCTCTACGCTTGCCTGTCCTATTGTCTCTATGCTCATCTTTTTTGTGTTGTGTAAAGCATTTATTTAACTAAACTAAAAAATAAATAGATCAAGGATCCAGACAAAACAAATCAACAGCAGTATATTCCAGCATCGGCTGTTAGTCTGCATGATATTATACATCCCTGCCTCCTTGAGGTGCCCATCCATAGGCACCTTACAAAGCATTGGCTTCCCCTTGGGGGTGCTCTGACTCACATCACTTCTGCTGTCCACATCCCTGAACTTGTCCAGGTGGGCCTTGATGGCAGCCAGATTCTCCTCCTCCACGTAGCTGAAGAGGTTCTGGATGTCCGGGGTTGTCATCTTCAGGGAGGTGGTGGTGTCCATGGCTCACAGTACAGCACCAGCACACTACTATGGGGGATAAAGGGAAGCAGAGGTTAGCGGTGCAGATGACGACGCTCTTGTCGGTGACCGTAATTTATATTTAAAAACACACAGAAGTGCTTGGTAATATTGTAATCTGAATACAAATGCTAACAAATGCTAAATTGTTCCTCAGCCATACATGTTGTTTTCTTTCTCTAGCAGGCCAGAGACACACATGTCACATGTTCCCTCTGGGAGAACTGCAGAGAGACAAGACAGGAAGTGGGCGTCTCTATGGAGACCAGATGAAGTAACAGGGGGAAGGTGTCGCACCATTAAATAGCAAGAAAGTTACAATCACGATCAAATATAGAATGTAATTTTAGCATTTTGTAATTTGTGGTAAAATACATATAGGTTCCAAATAGTACTAAATTATTAAATATTACAACTCATATTAGGCATATTAGACATAGCATAATGTTACTAGATTTAATTTATACTATATAAAAGCTTTAGTAGATCATGTAGTATCTGCTGCTTATATATTTGTATTACTTAGTTACTGACTATATGCTCTTGACTGGTCACCAACAGTAGAATCACCATATGAACCCAAAATGATGCTTTAGCAACAAAATATGCAGTGAGGTAAATGGACTGATTTATATACTAAACGTCCATCTTAATCTCATATTTTTGCACACAGTGTACCAGTGCTTAAACTATCTCACCCAAGGGTAGATAAAATATGACTGCACACTCTCAGAATGAATGTAATGGACGTATTAAGACAAGTTTGTGTTCACATTATAACAGCTAGTTTGATTATAACGTGTGAATGAATGGAGCATGCTCGTTATAAATACAGACAGGCTTAATTGTCATATCGTATTCAGTCTCACTGCCCTCTCATTTTGAAAACACGAGGGACATCAATTCCACTACTCTATTAGTCACAACATTCAGCATGCAAAATTCAACAGTACAAAGTCATTATATACCTCTAAAGACATAACAGACCTTGAACATCCTTTCTCTGAAAGACTCAGATAAATTTCTAATAATTATAGTAAATTATATTAAGACATGGCCTAGTTTATCCGTAAACATGGCACCGCTATAGTATGCACCAAGCATTGGTCCATGTCACTGGAACATCTAAGGCAACCTTTACTATCAAAAGAGCAATTTGTTCCCATAAAATATATATTAAATCTGTCTGGAGCCACAGAAAATATAAATGCAGAAAACAGTTTTGGCTTACTTACGTTTAAATTAGGCTATCAACATTACTAACAATGTAGGCCTAAATGGGAACTCATTCCCATTTTACGCAAAGGCAAACCAAGGGTGACAGTGAATTGCTAGCGGGGTGCGGGTCACGCTCAACCACAAAGGTTTTTTTTAGAAAAATATAGCACCTAAATGATCATTTCTAGTGACCCACCAACTGCACGCTTACAATGCCTCAAGTTAAATTTTATTTAAGTTTTTGAATGGATTGGATTCATTTGGATTCTGCTGAAATCAGAGGAGACAGGCTGGCAATACAAAATACAATAATATTTAGAAACATAGATTAAGTTTTATATGATATTTTTCAAAGACACAGAGCAATTGTGAGGGGCTCAAGAACCGCAGGTTGTAGACCCCCTGATCTACGGGAACATGGTCAAGGTTTAAACCTCTAACTATATTCTGCCTCTCAAACAAATAATGATCTATTCCCCTAAGTATTTTACAGAAGTCTGCAATACATCTGCCTTGAGAATTCCAAACCAAAAGAACAAAGGAGCCCCTGGTTTGAGACAATCAATAGAAAACTCATTAATGATTCATCAAGTTAAACCTCTTCCATCATACATGTCTACTCTTTTGAGTATATATCTGCTAATCCATGAATGCAATTGTTAAGAAGACAATACATATGCAATGTAGAATATATGAGGGCAAAAATGTTCAATCTGAAATGTTTAACTTTGCAGATTTAATACTTAATAACATGAATAAGGTTATTACCTACACAGAGTAAGCCAAGCAAGAAACCCAGGTCCATATGACAGTTAACAGATACAGTAAGCCTGACATTTAGTTCAATATAACTGAAAAGGGCCAGTAAATAATTAGACCATATAAATAGGTGTATTTCTTCAGGTTGTAAAGCTGTAAGGTTTTCAGGTGCATATATCTAATCAGACACTATACAATACTATCCTTTGTTTACAGTGCAGTAAATAAGCCTGTTGACACACCCTTAGCTCTTCAAGGCAACACTTTACACACAATGAATAGGGTCCTACAATGAATATGATTACATATTACATATTGACGCCTAAGAACATAAAACAATAAACATCAGTTTGCATTTGCTCACACATTGAAAAGAATGAAGCCAAATAACCTGTTACATCAAAATCAAAATAAATAATTAAATCGCAATAGCAAACCAGTCAGACTAACAACTGTAAAATACAAAACAAGAAAATGACATAGTAGCCTATAAATAAAAGGAAAACTGCTTACCTTTGTGTAGGTGTATTATTCTATTTTAAGCTTAATAGCAAACCGATATTTATCTCTTCCTGACCAACGAATACCAGGTATCAAGCACTGCTGGGCTTCTGCTCAGCATCCCTTCCACTTCAGCCTGAATATTAGATGAGGGTGCTGGGACACGCCCAATCCCTTCCAACACAATAGACACAACTAGAGTACCACCACGTTGCCATTACACGCACTTGCTGGGCACCAACAAATAAAAGGTATATTTTAGGTTATAAGAAATACATTGGTGGCAATACCATCTCTATACTCTTATTTTAAATATTGACATTCATTTCTGGAACATGTCACTCATCAATCCGCAAAATGGCAGTAGTACGGTAAACGGTGGTAGTGCTTTTATAATTTGTTTGAACTATATAAAGTAGTCTTTCTTGACAATGTGTCGCAAAGATTAAATCAGACCGCAACACCAAATGGAAACATTCTGAATCTCTGTGAAAACATTAAAGATACACATACAGATTCATTATTCACCCTTATTCGTGAGTAGGGTACTGTAGGCTACTTAAATCTTCTCTAGTCCAAATGCATACTGTCTAGACTTTGGGCATCACTAGAGAACAAGTCAGCTTTTTTAGTTAGTCATGTGTATATGAAACTGCTGAGGATTCACTTCCACAAGCCTCTTGGTCACAAGGTATGATTTTATCAGAAGCAAAAGATGCACACTATCTATGTATACACACTGAACGAAAACACTAGGTTATGTCGCTTAGCTTATGTGTCATAATATATTACAAAAGAAACATCTGTTAGACGGCAACATAAACGATTCCATAAGATAAGATATCTCAGGGAACACTAGTCTTGAAAACAACAATACACGAAAGGCGGTGTGGATACTGCTTATGCCAGCTGTGGGGTGCTGCCTGTCACCACGGTAGGTGGCAACAGCGACAACAGTTAGCTAGCTTTGACAAAGCTAACATGCTACCGCTAGCTGACGTGGTTTATCTATTAATAAGTTATCGTTAACTACCTCAGCAAGAAATAAAGTAGGGTGCCAAGTAAATGTCCTCTTCACAATACCGACTTTCACGATCTGTGAGGCCAACATGTAAGTCCCCTGGAGGAAATATTAGCTGAGTGAGCTTTCAAGCCATATCGGTGCTTCGGTGTTTAACGTGTAACTTGTTCCCTGCTGCTACAGTAAAGAAATAAACTCCGCCTTGTTTTAGCCCCGAGGCCTACTTATAGTCAGCACGTGTTTTTTGTGATGTGGGGACTGAACACACACAAAATCAATCAAAAAGGGAACGCTAGAAAATCATTAAAGGACCCATTCCATGAAAACAAAGTATTTCTAGTTGTTTTTGGAATTATCAATCTCGATGTGACACGGATAAGTAGTACCGGTAAGCATTTCAAGGTGGACTGTTATCCTCCTGGTCTGTAATGACTAAAAAAGGGAGAGGGGCAGGGAAACCATGTTAATTAACTGTATACATTGTGTTATGCCTGGGTTACGTGTGGTTGTGACATATGTCCAATCAAATGTAGGCCTGCATTGGTGAATTTAAGTATTCAGTAGTCCTTGGCCTAATTTATCTTACTAGTCACAACTCATAAAATACAGTACAATTGTGCAACATACAAACAATACAACTATTAGTGTTTAAAAATAATTTCTTTATTTCAACACATTTTTTTCCCTTAAATGTACTGCAATACAAATCTTTCCATAATTTTCCCCTGACTCAAAAATAACAATTGCGTTACATACAATGCGCCATTCATGTTTTTGGCACTTTGGACATACAGAACAGTTTGCACTGATCTGCTGGTTTGGGTGGCCATGCAGTGCAACAATCGCTGTGTTGGTAAAATGACATCCCTTTCCTGTTAGTTGGACCATATTTACCTACCTAGGAATCCGGCTACTAATAGTGTATTTAGACCACATCAACATTTACAACATGAATACACACAATTATGGCAGGAATATGCACGTTAGAACTCTTAAAAATAATAATTAAACAGGTTCATACTTAACTCACTTGTGTTGGCTTCGTTATTATTTTACATAACACAAATGTTCCTAACAAACTCAGGCTCTTCCACAAAAATGCACACTTTTTAAGTATATGTAGGCTATATTGTGCTTGAAACCCATCTCACATTTCAAGGTACTGTAAGAATCTAGCAGACTGATGACACAGCAGTAAGACACCTATTACAGTACATTGTCTCCCCAAGCAGCACAATTTTACTTGCTAAACCTACAAGCTTATATTAATAAAAGGGAAAAGATTTTATAACTACTTTAGTCTAGTTCATATACTGAAAATAATGTATGGGTTTCAAAGGCCTTAAGTGAATTGTAGACTATTAAAGGACCCAATGTCCATTTATACCAATATACATTTTGCCCCAACTCGCTTATGTGCACACAAAATGAAATCAGTCTCCAAATTGTATAATACCGTAAGTCACACACAAATTAAAATGTAAAAATTCACGCAATAAAATGTAAGTATTCAACAGTTAAATCATTTATCTCATGTTACAAACATTTAGTGATTTCAAAAACTGCATTGATTTGTAAACTGTATTGATTTGTAATGGTACATCCAATTAACTTGTGGCAATGATTGATTGAAATAAACATTTTGTATTATGTAATAACTTCTAGTGAATGTGTCTGTCACCCTTCATTTTACAGGATATGCAAAGACAATGTTATGTTCTGTAAATCGGATTTAGCAGTGATGTAAACAAAATGTCTTTACTCTATAATAACTATTATTACTATTTTGGACAGGTATAAATCAAATAGTTTTGGACACACCACATGTATTACAGAAGCAATACATTTACTGTGGTCTACACAATATGAACTTTAAATTTTTTTTTGGGGGGGGGGGGGGGGGGGGGGGGG
>JAODLL010060710.1:0-17972 GCA_026546735.1 Forbesichthys agassizii | reverse complement strand
AGCGACCGCGCCACCCCTCGGCAGGGAGGAGAAACCCCCCCCCCCCCCCCCCCAAACCCAAGGGTCATAACACTAGATAGTTTCCAATCTGACGAGGCCAATCACATTCTGCTGTGCAACAGATAGATCTTAACACATGTTGCAGGATTCAAAGTTGCATTTGCAAGTCACTATGTTTTACTTGTGATTGATAAAAGGAGCTGGTAATTTGGGTTCAGTACAGGGAAAGTTCATATTAAAATGTCAAGAGCAATCACACTATTTATAAATGGCTAGAGTCAATGCAGAGGGAAAACAGCCCTAATTAAGTAATAGCACTCATATTTGAGCTATATATCTATCGGGGAGTGCTTGGGGAGATAAGAGCGTATTCTCTTAAACTATTTCAAGCATTGCAGTTTAAGAAACAAAATGCACTGCATCTACACTGCTTTTACAACAGCTGATGAAACGGCAAAAAGAAAACTATTAGAGAACATGTCGGTTTGGTTAACTCTCTGGATAATGACTGGATCTATTGTCTGACTACTCATCATGAACTCATCATACTCTACATATGGTAAACACATTGTTCGCTTGTATTCGTTGTATACACAATATTTTATCGGCTCGTTATCCAATAGCATTATTGTTTACGTGCACGTTAAATTAACCGTATATTAACGAGGGCTCTGGACCACTCGTTAGTCCATTGTAACAGGATCGTATCTGTTTTTGTACAACAGCCTCCCTCAACAGGCTAAAATCCACAACAAATGAAGATGTAAATGAATGCTGGCTAAAAGCGGAAAAACGGAATGAACTTCATTGTTAAACATGCAAAACTACAGAGCAGGCAGGAGTTATAATCATTCATTATTAGGTATGATGAGGTGAGACACAGGTACAATGAGATGGCCAAGAATGTGTAAAACAATGATGTGCTTTATGACAAAACGTTGCAGCCGTTGTCTTTTTAATCGGCTGTATGCTACTGAGCAAATGAAAAAGGGTAGTACATCTCTCGCACTCTCAAAAGGTTAGTAATGACAGCACTATCGCCGCTCCCTTCCCCAGAATGAGTACATTTCTGTGTTGATTCATGCCGGATTTAAGTATTATATTTGTATTTTAATTTACTGTTGGCCTTACAGTCTTACTTTTTAATGTATTGGTGAACAGCAAATATTATAACGGCATATAGCAATTGCGTTTTTGATCAGACACCATTACAGATAGTTCTGTACTGAACAGCGTCGCAATATACTCCAACTGCTAAACTTCTGTATTTGATGTCATCCGTAATATTTATGTTTTTCCTACGAGCACTTTCCACTATTTGCCATTTTTTGGCCTTTTATTGTTGTATGGATTTGAAGAAAATGTATATTAGTCAAGATGTGTGTAACACAAACTTGACCAACCGCAAGAATATTTAGATTTTTAGATTAGGTTTATCTTAAAATAGCATATAGGCTTATAGGCTACATGACAAAAAGCCGTTTTGGGGTCTAACACATTCTTTTCCACCTGTAGGCTAGTATAATGTGAATAAAAAATAATATTTAGTTATGCTATCAATCTCGTTGAGTGAACCATTATACCTTGGACAGCTCCCTTAACGAATAGTTAAAGATGCACTTTATTTAACGAGCAAGTTACGTGCTGCTTCTGGAAACGGGCATAAGTCTGCCGTAGCTAACAGACTCTTAAGGCAACGTGCAACATTAAACCATATTAAGTGCATCACTATTGGGAAACGGAGCCCTGCGCAAAGTCAGGCCTAAGGGCAGGTAGCCCTTTGAGACTATTCGACACGCGATACGTCAAACATTTAATTTATAACATACAATTACGTTTGGCGAAAATACTTGCGCAAAAAACTCCATTGTAATAAACTGAACTGTTAAGTTTGATTCTGAAAATGGTGTTGCATAGAAATATGCATAAATGTAATATGTAAGGTAACAAAGTTAGCTATTTTGTCTTATTTTATTTTTTAAGCATGTTGGTTAAAACATAATGTACCTTATACACAATTGGTAAATAGTAATTGTATAGAGTCATTTATTGTTTTATTGATGTGTCCCTCTGAGATGTAGCCTAAATACAATTTAAACTCATAAATATGATTTATAAAAAGCCTATATACTGTAGACTACACACCTACCTAGCAATATTAAACACTAGCTAAACAGTACCATGCACAGGAGTGTCAAGCAAAAGGAGAATGAGCAAAACTATGAAAACCAAAAAGGTAAAGATGAAAGTACAGTATGCCTGTTGGCTGCTGTTTCTAAGTTGCATTGGTAGAGGAGAACGGGGCCATGCATTTGATGATTGTACTGCAAAATAAAAGTTTATATGTTTTAAATAATAGCTACTACATATACTTCAGGTTGTTGTACACCTATGGAAATTTAAAGAAATTATCCAATTCTGATTTTAGAACAATGACCAATCAAAAAAGGTTTGTCTAATGGAACAATTTACCCCATGGGTCATATGAGCATAGGGATGGGGTAAATTGTGCCACCATTAAAGTTACACAAAATAAAACAATTTTGGTTTAATTTTGATTATTCATTAATTAATCAATTTAATGAAGGCAAAAACTCATACTTTTAGATAAAACCATAAGTTTGTGTTCTGTTGGTCCATATTTTAACTTTTTAGTTAAGATTCAACTAATCTTTGTTTGTTACATACAGTACACAGAATGTAGGCAATGTGCAATTGCCATGTTGAATATACAGTTATGTAGGCTACAGTATGTTTGTGTGTGGCTTAAACTTAGCATTAGTCAACAATTTGATGGGTATTACAGTACATCTACACTATAATGTATAAAATTAACATGACCTTGTCGGTGTGTTTGTGTGTACTGTATGTTTATATCGACGTACTGTATGTATGCTGAATATAACAAAGGAATGCTAAAATACACAGGTTACTCTGTAACTATGCAGCCTATATAAACATTTACTGTAAATTGAGCTTGTCAACTTGCCCAAACATCACTTACTCCACAACCTCCATTTTGACAAAACTGTTTCACACAAAGGTTCAGATCAACAATTGTGCAAAGTGCATTACCTTGTTAGCTTACATTGACTTGAAATATCATGTAATAATGTCTAAAACATATCGATTTTAATTAGGTGCAAAACTGATAACATTTGAAACATTATTAATAAACTTGGCATGACAAAAGTCATTTATTTTGCTCTGGTTTGCATACTACTCGCTCCATGTGCTTGAGTCTAAGACAAGTTAACCAATCTGAACAATACTTCCTTAATATGTGGTTATATACTTGTTTATGGTTACCTAGATATAGTGGGTGGCTCAGCCTACCCACTGGCTGGACTTACCTTATTCTCCCCTTTATTAATGCCTCAAAACTAAACATATCCTATTTGATTTGGCTATATCGGCAAAATTAAGTAAAACTAAACAGGTAACAGTGTAGTCACCTCGAGATGTGTAATCATGTGTAATGCATGAGAGTGTGCTATGTTGGTTCACCTTCATTTGAAGTCAAAGTGATTCACTTTAGATCTATATGAAACAGAATTCCACTAAGATAATTCACAAGATCTATGTGATGTTATCTTTGAAAGTGAGAGCGAGTAAAAAAAAGGAATTAAGAGACCTTCCCACTGGGGTACCATTAAAGGTTCATGGGAAATATAGTATGGAGCATATAAGAT
Organism: Forbesichthys agassizii; assembly: GCA_026546735.1. Taxonomy (NCBI): domain Eukaryota; kingdom Metazoa; phylum Chordata; class Actinopteri; order Percopsiformes; family Amblyopsidae; genus Forbesichthys; species Forbesichthys agassizii. The sequence continues at coordinate 14,280 of JAODLL010060710.1, read as the reverse complement.
CATAATCAAGAAGTGGAGGAAATTGTAACCTCCAGAAGATTGTCTACATCAGACTGCTCATTCAAGATAGATAGCTGGGCGTGGAGATAGCTTGTAGAGAAAGTGGTCCTCAGTCCTTTCTATCAGTAGCATCTAGCTACTTGTGAGCAACAGCCATTTAGAGTATGTTGACCACATTTTGCGGGCAGAAATCCTAAAGGTGCCTCAAAATCATGGCACCAGCTAGTTGTGTTAATATTATGGACTATCTCTTTAATGGGACTCAGTGGGACTCAGTGAGGATGTAGATAACAAGATACTGTATGTTGAGGCAAAAAATCTAACATTTTCTAGTGGCCTTTTATTGTGTCCATCCTAAGGCACACCTGTGCAATACTCATGCGGGCTGATCTGCGTCTTGATGTGCCACACCTGTGAGGTGGATGGATTATCTCAGCAAAGGAGATGTGCTCACTAACACTGATAGACAGATATGTGAACAATATTTGAGAGAAATAGGCCTTTTGTGTACATAGAGAAAGTATTAGATCTTTGAGTTCAGCTCATGATGAATGGGGGCAAAAACAAGTATTGCGTTTATAATTTTGTTCAGTGTATATATACATATATTAGGGCTTGGAGCATTAATGCGTTAATCTTTGCAATTCATTTGAAATGTTTGGAAATGTGACTTTTTTTTTTTGCTACATTAATTGTTGTACATGGTTAAATCCATAGCAGAGGAGTTGTGAATGTTGCAGCTACAGTATAATGACAGTTTACTCAATTTAATCTACATTTGTTTTTGATTACCTATACCGTATAATACTAGTTGGCTACCTGTATCTGTTTTTCAGAAATGAAAATTTAGCACGTGACTCAGTTTCTGCTCTCTCATTGGCTACTCTGGAAAAAAAAGGTGAACTTCAAATGCTCACTCTGTGTCAGCTTTTGCGAGCGCTGGTAATAGGCCAATATTTTGAGCTTTCTCTGGTGTCTCTGCCCCTTTGACACTGAACGCACTAAATCACTTGCTCCTGACTCCACTTTTCAGGACAAGTGCAGGCATGGAGGGAGAGACGAACAATATATGAATAAACGCATAATATACCTGTATCGATATAAACAACATTGTCAAATTTGATATCTCTTTTGCAGTGTTGGGCAAGCTACATTGAAAATGTAGTAAGCTGAGCTACCAGTTACTCTACGTTAAATTAAACTTAACTAAACTGAAGTTAGCCCCAAGAGAAATTTAGCAAACTAAGCTACAAAAACACGCCAAACTTAGTTTACTACATTTAAGCTATTTTTTAAAATACATTTTATTGTACCAACATTCGAAAGTGTAAGTCAAACTAATAAACAGGCAACATTGTTCAGTTCAATTGTTTATTAAACAATAAGATGTGTTCTCAGTTTAACTACATTTCAAAACAGCAGTGTTGGGCAGTAGCGCCACTACAAGTGGCGACACTACTGCCCAACACTGCTCCTTTGAAAATATACCGATATAAATGATATTATCTGTATATCGCCCAGCCCTTGTGTGTGTGTGTGTGTGTGTGTGTGTGTGTGTGTGTGTGTGTGTGTGTGTGTGTGTGTGTGTATTTACAGTATATAAAAAAAGGCAGTCTCCACACACACAAACAAAGGTATTTAGCTAGCCAGAGATCCTGACTGTGATCATTTCAGAGCCTGGCTGGCAGAAGAGCAAAGGCATGCCTTCTCTCAGTACTTAGCCTAGATTTAGGAACAGCTGAGATGTCCCCGCCTAAGGACCCCCGGCTGTGCTCTGTCTCACAGTAGAGCAAAAGGTTTTACATGTAGCCAAGGGCCAGTCACCGTTGTGTCTTATTACAGGTAGACACTGTTGTGTCTTAATGGTCAACAGAACCTTGAAGGCTATTATAAAAATGACAGCCGTGTTAATGCAAAGAAGCAAAGATAGTTATATACAGTAGTTTTAAAATAAATGTGCTACTTTTATCTGGAACTAGTTAGTAACCTGGCCGCTGAATTTGAGATGAGCTGTCCCCATGTAAGTATGAAGAAAAACAGTGATCTGTATTATGCTTAGACACAGTTATAGGGACGGGCATTTCGAAGATCAGTGCAATGTAGATGCCTGTCGTTGGGTGATTTATTTGTGCACAAGTTAACAATTGTGGCACACTGACAGTACATGTAATGGAGGGGGGTAATCTTTACAGCACATATGTATTTTCTTTGACATGGCATAAGAGAAGATAACGAAAAAGCATTCTTCATGTGTTTGAAGAAACCAAGGATGGCATGAGGCACAAAACACAAAGGAATGCCATTTGTGCACAGTCTGAACTCCTAACCACCAAGTGCCAGCCCCTGGCAGGGTATTAATTAATTAATGACAGCGGTGATTAGTCAATAGAGCCCTACACAGCATATAGTCATGTTTAGTTTACTAAAAACATTTTGATTTGGAAATTTTGCTAATGCAGATTTTCAAGTTACAATACTACTTCCCAGAAGCAGTAATAGAGTTGACAAACAATGAAAAACGGACTTGCTGTGAAGGTGGAGTGCTACGCAGTACCAAGTAGTTTCACCAGACATGACATGTTAGCATGTACACACTTTCAAAGCTAACTAGCAAGTGGCTGGTGACATGTTTGCACAAGATAAATGTGCTGTTTGCTCACAAAATGTAATTTACTTAGGGGGAAATTGCTACCTGTCACCATGGGCCTCCTACTGTATAACAACCTATGTATCAAAAAAAAGCTGCACCCATATCTTCCTTCAGAGATTCAACTGCAAAAATGGAGTTGCGTGATTGAGTGCTTCCAGTGCTTAACTTGAATTGCCGGTATGTACAATGAGCTACAGCTGCCAAGATGTATGGCAGCTGTTTCTGCCATCATTATATTGGCAAACAATTACAAACAGCTGTGCTAATCAACAAACTAATAGAAGAGATTGAAATGATTCCAGTGTCCCAAAACGGGGAGAATGAGACTTTTGCGAGGCATTTAGGCTACTGGGAGATCCTGGAATCAGCCATCAGTCAAAATGGAGCCCAGAGAGATAAGTTGACAGATGCATTCATTATAGTCAGGAAGCCGGGTGGGGTGAACACATGGCTCTACTCCAGCAACTTTGCTGGGGTGACTATTCAGAGAATACTAATTACAGCGTTGTGTGATTGCTTTGGCTTAATCTGCCACTACCATGTATTGAAGTGCAAAACACCTGATGGAATTGCAATGCAGCAATGAAATCATTGTAAACACAACATGCATACTATGTTCGATAGAGCTATGTGTTAATCACTACTATTAAATAATTATTATGATGACTAGTGTGATTACGGTGACATGTTTTCAAATGCTCATATAGGGTTACTTTAAAGTTGAATATATAGTATGCAAGGACATACCCTTCTGATGATATATTACCTAATGAAATTATGTTTTTATCTTGCATGGGATTGTGAGTCACAAATTTCCATTTAGTAAATATTTTGCACAAAATAAATCAGTGGGAAAAAATAACTAAAAATAAAAACTTGTAAACAAAGTATATATACAGTATATTTACTTCCTTTTATGGGCCTTCCCCTTTATTACTGGAACTATTTTTCAAATATTTTTCATGTGAAATACTGTCCCTGCTCTTCTTCCACTCTTCAGTTCTGTCACATCTCTGCCAAACACAGCTCTCACGTCATATTTGATCTAGTTTAAGTCTTTTTCTGTGTTGCATCTGTCACAGACCTGGGTCATATACTGTCCTCAGTGACAAAGCATATGTATGCACTTCAATAGGTACCAAAGGACAGCAGAATATGCGTTATAGCACACGTCACTAGTAGCCAGTGTTAATATCTGACAATGCACAAAGTGCTGAAAGATAGTGTCTTGATCGCTGGTGTGCTATAGAATGCTGTGGCCTTTTTATGTTGACAGTCTACAATATTTACATCTGGTCACAGAGAGAAGAATGATTTTTCAGTCTGCCATGCTTTTATTTGCCAGTTTCTTTTATTGTTTTTGTTTATCTAAATATTGCAGTGGAGCATGCTTTGGTATTTCACATCGCCTAGGCTGCCGTTCTGAACGGTTTCTTTATACAAATCACATTAGGGGAGGGAGGGGCAGCAGAATATTGTGCTTCCTTTTCATCAATCTATCTTTTGCACTGTAATTACTCCTGACATGCACGCTAACTGGAGAGTAATACAATCTGCAGGCAAGCAGGAGGTATTCTCTTGCTGGATGTGGGATGCAGTTGTTTGCCGAGCCAGGCCTCTAATCAGCCATATGAATTGCTTAGCTCTCTATCTTAAAGAGGGAGTGCTTGGGAATTAGGCTGAAAGTAAGAGCGGCACGAGACTCTGTGTAGCATTCTGGCCTGTTAATGCATTTATGCGGAATATGGGGGGTTGACAGCCTAGCTTAGTGCACGGGCTACCGGACCCCCCAGGATCATGGAGCGGAAGGCTCCTAGCGCACACGGCACATTCAAAGCAGGGAGGATGAACGTGTGTGGTGTTGCCACTGGACACGCCCAGCAGGAAGTAAAGGTCGAGAGTTATTAGGTGTTCAACCTGAAATACCTTTCTTGAGCCAGACGTCTGAATTTCCATCATACAAAGTTATGCAATTTGTGTTTTACTTTTTGTTTTGGTACTGGCAGTATATTGCAGTCTTTATGCAACTTGAACTACTGTTGATATATTTCATTATTCTTTGACAACATACAGGTATTTGGACATGCAATAATGAATTACATGCATTAAATATCCCATGCACGCAATCTTTTTGAGATTCAAGAGATTCATATGAACTTAAAATGGGGTAATTTATCAAATGCTTATATCCACATTGACAGTGAGTGGGTACAATTACAAGTATAGGGCTTAGTCATCTTGTTATATGATGATTGGTAGGCTGGCTTTGTTAGAGAACAAACCCATAACCCTTATAAGGAGTTGACCACCCTAGCTGCTAGACCATATTAATCAAATAATTAATGAATTTAACACACAGTAGTAGTAGTTGCAAAACTAATAATAATAATAATAATAATTTGAATTATATAATAAGTAACAATCAAATTATGGCCCTGTTAATTGACTGAATAAAAATGTATTATTTAAAAAATGTATATCTATTTATAAATGGCATTTTTAAAACCACTACTGCACTCAAGCTTTCTATAGAATGATATATATTGCTTAACTATATTGCAAGTATAAAGCACCCAGCGCACGTGTGCGTGAGATAAATGTATAAATCATTCATGGTCATACAGTTGTAATGTAAATGTTCTATGATGACACTTACTGTATGTGACAACATGTCCTGACTACAAAATAATTATCCGAAGAAAGTGGGTTAGATTTAAATTGATAAAACAGTATTAAAAAGTTTTCATTTAATTTACCACTTGGGTACCACAAAACCAAGAAGATATAATTCCTGTTCAACTGAATGCTTTGATAGAAAATTAAACCAATGTTAATAATAATAATAATAATAATAATAACAATAATAATAATAATAATAATAATAATAATAATAATAATAATACAATAAAACAATAAAAAATCTCAGCACTTAAATCAGCAACCTGACATCTTATTATTAGTTGTGACTGTAGAAGTATCTGGGTTTAAACTTTACTTTCAAAAAGGCTGATCTGCAGCAGTTCTTTCAAGGTTTCAGTGTTGCTCTAAGCACTAAGCCATCGAAATATACATTGCCAAGCGCGGCAAAGGTAAAGGTAAAAAAAGTAGCAGTCATTTTTCAACTAGGCTTCTTCCCAAATTAGAGGGCTATCTGCGTTGAGAAGATCACCTCTTCTCACAGGCACCTCTCTGGATATACGCTGACATTGGCGTAGGTCTTCCAACCACACACACAGAAGATTTATACCTATGGCGAATCGAATCTAGAGCAGGCCTATGATTAACGTTGAGACAAGTAAGAAAAGCAATGGTTTCAAGGCTGTAATTCCTGACTCGTGTGGGCTGGTTTAATGTTTGTTTGCACATCTTTGATTTACTTGGCTTGTTGTTGTTTTTGCCCCCCTCCCTTTGGCAATGAAACATCATATTTCTTAGCATGTTCGTGAAAAGGGAGGCATGTAGATGCTTTATGATCATGGTGCAATGTAATGACCTTACAGGGTAGTGGAGCGCGTCTGGGTATTTTTAAAAACACAGTTTGAAAATACGTTGCAGAAGTTTTCAAGGGCACAGAATGAAGTAGACCTAGTAATGTAGTATGAAAGTGAAGCATTTGGAGTGTTGTGTTTATGTCCTATCCCGTTAGCATTGGATGCTAAAGCTAACAACCACATTTGTGAGAGTATTGTCGAAGGGTTTATCGACTTCTCACCAACACTGCACACCGACATAAGTCATCTTCGCTTGCCGTGGCTCATATTTACCAAGGAAGCGGTTGTCAAGCAAAATGCATGCATGCCCCCCCCCCTTCACCCACCGGTCTAATGCAGACCGCCCAGGCTGTCAAGCTAACGCCCCAGTCGATAGAACATCCTGTCTGCTGCGACCTCAGGCAGACAGGATCTCATTGCCACAGTTAGTCTCTGCAGGTAGTCACTATTGCCCCCCTCCCCAACCACCGCCCTCACTAAAAGGGCTTTTTAACCAGATCTTTGGACGTGTGCCGACACATCGACACATTCCGAGAGCTAAGCACAGTTTATGTCACCGAAGGACGCAGTGTTCAGAATGCTGCTCTTACGTGGCCAGAACTCTGAGCACTCAAGGTTTTAAAGTGAGGTTAAGGGAAATCTTTCTGTCAGTGTGGATTGGGGGGTGGGACCGGGGGAATCAATCTCACTTTTGATTTATAACACGAATAACAAGAGCATGAATCGACTACTTTATTCTGCTGTTCTTGGGAGTCCCGCACTGGAATGTAAAGTGTAATAGCTCTGCTCCCTCCACTTCCAACACTGCTGCATTTGGAAAGAGAGACTAGAACACTGATCGATACATGATTATGTAAATTATGCTCGGATGCTTTAAGTGTGATAAAACTGAAGGAAATGCACTGGTAAAAATGGCCTTGGGCATATGTTTGCATTTCTTAGTGCAGAGATATTGTTCAGTATGGACAGAGGGACTCACCTGTCTACGGAGGTCTCTGGTTTTCTTGGTCATCTTGTCTATGGCCGAGTTCAACAGGTCACCTTTCTCTTTTCTGCCGGTCTGTATACAGAGAGAGAGAGAGAGAGAGAGAGAGAGAGAGAGAGAAAAATGTCATTACATGGGCTGTAATCAGATTCATTCAAATCTCATCCATGGGAATATATTTGCACACTGCACATTTAGACGACTAATTAAGTTTATTCCCCGCCACGTTGCTCAGAGTGAGGAGATAACACGGTGTAGAAAAACCAAGGTCGACAAAAGCCACAAGGTGACTATTATGTCGAGAACCCTTCAGATGGTGCCACTGGCAAGCTGGCTGCATGGCAGCCGTTGCTATGCTACGGTACAAGCCCACGTGAGACACCAGCGCGTGGTGGGTTAAGCAAAGCAAACACAAACAGGGCTTAACTTCAAACACGAGGAGGCCTATTAGACACCATGATGCATCCTAACACTTGTGAGGTGGAGAATATATGCAGTGTTTATGCCCTGAAACCATGGAGACAGTGCAGGAATTAATAGCAGCACTTCAGCAACGGCATTTCAGTCTGATTAAAGCCCAGCTCAGGAACACAGCATGGTGTCAAGCTTTAGTAACCATCATTTCATGAATAGGAGAATTAATTCATTTGTCCTCGACAGATTTCTTGTTTTTCACTTCCTTCCTCTTTAGCAAGGATCCTGTCTTCCTGTCACCTTGCATTCCAACCCTGAAATGTACTGTTCTACGCATTACCTTTTGTGTTTATTGAGTACTGTTAAGCTGCCTTCACATGATAAGCGATTTGCGCTTGGCTCACCGCGAGGTAGGGCGCCGAGCATACAGAACAGCGCCAACATGTCTCTAGGCAAAGAGGACGATACACTACCAGAGTTTGAAAAACAGACTCCCGCTAGCTAGCAATGCCAAACAATAATTATGCTATATAACAACGTTATAAGCATAAAATAATTATTTATTTTCAGCGGATCTCTTAGTTAACCCAGTATTATATTTATACCTAATATAAGTACTATATTAGGTACTGTCTGAAAAATCCGGTCGTCTCCACTAACATCTGACTATACTGTAGCACGGTATTGACCATAATCAGAAGGTAAACTAACCACTCAAACCAGAAAAACTGTGAGGATTACAGTGGATTCGTTTCTGTCAGTCACGTAGGCTACTCACTGGTTGCGCTTTGAAAGGTCAGCGGTAACTAGGTGAAATTACTTTATCTCTAAGTAAGGAAACAATTTCAGAATATGCTTGACGTCAAAGGTAGCGGTACTGCACAGTTGGGCGTTACCGCTCTCCCCATAGGAAAACAATGGTACAGCTAGCGCAGATCTGTTTTGCCGCACCTTTAGACTCCACACTACTAACAAGGTAGATCCTGGTGGATTTATTGATTTCATTATTGACATACAGTAATGCATACATCTGGTTGAATGACGCATTAGCGCTGTGCTACTCAAATGCTTAACAACTATAGATAATAGGAGTACGGTATCTAATTTAAACTTTCCAAGGATCTTTGTCGACACACACAACAAGCCTGTATCTGCCACTTAAAAGTTAAGTCCTGTAAACAAGCTAATCCTGTACTGCAATTTTGCACAGTTGCACACACGTACTCAAGGGATTTTTGTATAGATCCTACCAACCAGATCTGTCTTAGGTCTGTCTGCTTGTGAGTGACTTCCCAAAAAGAGGAAAATACGGTGGCGGGAAGACGTCTGCTTGTTAGGAAATAATTAAGAATGTGCTACATCGACCTGTCTGTCTGCTCCCTGAGGCACTCACAGTGAGACAACCCACAGCTGCTTGCAATCAAGTGCCACCGCACCTTACACACTAAGAGACAATATGCTTTCGCTCCATTTCCATCCCTCTGTGGACGCTTTATCTTATTAGAAACCAAGGCCTCTCTCATTAATTAAGGGACATTCACTTTCTATCTCCACATCTAAATCCCCTGTTTCATTGCTTAAAGAAATACTAATAAAATAAAAATTAAGCATTATCTTACATTGCTTCGAAGTGAATGAAGTTACTGCCCTAAATGAGAACTTGCTGAGATTGTAAAATCATAAAGGCCTACATACTGTAGTATTAGAGGGACACTCTAATGCACGCAGTATCGTCTTATTTGAATTGTGCATGTCCATCCCCTACCAACATCCACATAAAGCATGGTCACGTGCACTTTTGTCCACAGTGAGTTATGCACTGTTCATGTGAGGATGGTACTACTGACATCTCATCATTACTAGCCATAGGTGTCAGCTGGTGCTCACACCACACAAAAACAAGGCACAAATCAAATAAATGATGCTGTGTTTGATTACACTGTAATCCTTAAATCTATTCAAAACATAACTGGTAATGCCGGTGCTTTTTTTTACTGTGCCCTCCTTTTTGGCAAATGGCTCATTTAAGTGCTGTGCCTCTCAGTTTTGATGTCCTTTTCAAAGGATGTGAAATTTTAAAATTATATCAGTGATAATGCAGCCATTTTGTGTCTTTGAACACCTAATTAATCTATGCAAAAGAGGGCTGCGCTTTCTATAGTGCAGCGGGTCAAAGCAAGACCCCCACGAGATACTGGGATTCCCAACCCACCCATTCAAAGTGCGGAGGCTAATTTTACGTGTCAACACTGTGGGGCAATATACTGTAAACAGTTGATAGACAAACGGAATCAAAACATCAGACAATATTTTCACACGCAAAACAATCAAATGTAATAAATAAAAGAGACAGATATTATTCTGACAAAGTGATACAAGTTTGCTACATTAATTGGCTGGTTGCCAGGCAACCTTCTCCCAATTCAGCTCTGCAGAGCACATCAGTGGACATCATTATCTCGGTGAATAGAAGCCGGTCGGCCATTAGCCTTAGCAGAAGGACGTGCGCTTGATAAAATGGGGACCCATTGACCTCCGCAGGTGAGCTACACCGAGACAACGGGGCCGGGTTTAACGCACAAGCTATTGTGGCTGTTGAGTTGTTACCTCGTTGCGTGACATGCGGGAGCTGGTAGTTTATCTCAATCTCAACGCTGTATTACTGGCTGACCCCGCTGATTAGAGGCCACAACACTTTACATGTAAATGTGCCATGTGCCAACATGTTTACATACACCTCCAGGTGTTGGAAACACACACACATCCCCACGTCACTGTCTATAATTCCCATGCGTCTATAAAAAGCAGCGTTGCCCATTAGCCTTCACATTGCTCTCATAATTGAGCAAGGAGATGCCCCCTTTAGATCACCGTGTGGTAAAGGCAGAGGACGCTGCAGACATGCTTTCTCCCAGAGTTAAGATGAAAAAGTGTACATGGGCCCAACGAATGCGGGGGTGGAGAGTGGGAGCATCAAGTCCACTGAAGAAACAGTGTTGATCATGGGGATATGCTGACCCCAGATGAAATTTATGGGAAACAAATCCCATTTCAGCTATGCTCAAAATCTAGCAATTCACAAAAATGACCACTGGTGGCAGTATGCAGCATTTTTCGTCAGGGAAACTGAACTACAGTAATATGACAAGAACCCCAGTGTATTTGTGTTGTTGGGAATTGTTCTTTTTAGGATCAACAGCATCCATATTCAGTCCTCTGGTGTTTGGCTCGGCGCCATAGGCTGCTTGATAAGCAGTGTGGACAGACTGAGGAGATATCACTGCATTATTGCTTGGGCATGTCTGACAGCGTTTGGAGCGGGGGAACGAGGAGGGATTACAGGTTGAACAGCGTCTCCATGGGGATATGTGCTGTGGGGAATTGCAGTGTGTGTGTGTGTGTGTGTGTGTACACACACGGCCAAGGTCACAGACGTGAAAGCTGCATTCCATGAAAAGTGCCCGTGGCCATAAAAACAGCAGAAAAACATGAGTCCCATTCAGTGTTATTGTACTGCAGTTTTTCCCTTGGCTAAGGCTCATACAACATGAATGTTCCTCTATACAGAAATGAGTCAGTTGTTTCCTATTCTAACACTATAGTCAACATCGATGCCAATGAAAATCAACGCTTACTTTTGGGTTGAAGGTAGAATAACCACAAACAAAAAAATGCTCTCTTGCTACGAAACGACGTCAGGAAAGTGTTTAGTGGTTGACATTCCTCTCTGCTTCTCATCCACCTTCAATGGTGTGTTACATTACTGTACACAAGCACTCTCGTACACACACGCACACACACACACACACACACGCAGAGAAGAAGACAGCGTTAGCCATGATCCTGCTCAGAGAGCCTCATGCTAATGTGTCATGTATCCACCGGAGGGAGGGAGCCGCAGGATTAAGGAGGCCTCCAACCAAACCTTAAAAAACATTTGGGCCGGCTCCTCTGATTTCCTTGGCCTGACACGGCAGTTGGGAGGAAGTCGCCGATTTGTTGACAGAGACGAGCGCTGTGTGCACACACACACAAGTATGTATACACACACACACACATGCGTGTGCACACACAAGTATGTATACAACGTATACAACACACACACACACACACGCAAACACACCCACACGTATGTATACACACACAAATGTTTTTTGACTTAACTGGAATCAATCAAAACAAGTACGTTTGTTAACAACAAAAACCTTAACTGGATCTAAATGAAGATAATGATGATGATTAAAAAAAAAAATAATAATAATAATAATAATAATAATAATAACAACAGCTTATTGGCCCCTGCTGCCTCAGGGAACCAGAGCTCTGGATGTGGTCTGGTTTTATCATAGCACGCATAGTACTGAGGATGCTGCGTCCATTAGCCGACAGTATGGCTTAAAATAATTACAAATGAAATTTGTAATTATTTTTATATAATATTATTATATATTATATTATATCATATCATTTGTAATAAATACTTAGCTCAAATATCCATTCATATCTATGCATATAGACAGACAGAACTGTCCATGTCCATGATGAATCATAGGTTAGTGAAAGAGTCAGGCCACAATCCAGCCTGGACTGTCTTGACAGACAAGGCTTTCCTTGTGTGTGTGTGTGTGTGTGTGTGTGTGCGTGTGCGTGTGCGAGAGAGAGAGAGAGAGAGAGAGCAAGCGATGTCAGGCACATGAGGGAGTAAAGCTGTCGTTTCCTACATGTTCATCAGGAAAACCATTATGGCTTCATGGAGTCTCTTTATGGAGTCCCTCCATGGAGTCTCTCAGTAGTCTCGGGAGCCTCTCGGGAGTCTCTAGGAGTCTCTCAGTAGTCTCTCAGTAGTCGCTCAGGAGTCTCAGGAGTCTCTCAGGAGTCTCTCAGTAGTCTCCAGGAGTCTCTCAGTAGACTCTCAGTAGTCGCTCAGGAGTCTCTCAGGAGTCTCTCAGGAGTCTCTCAAGAGTCTCTCAGTAGTCTTCAGGAGTCTCTCAGGAGTTTCCAGGAGTCTCTCAGGAGTCTCCAAGGAGTCTCTCAGTAGTCTCTCAGGAGTCTCCCAGTAGTCTCTCAGTAGTCTCTCAGGAGTCTCCAGGTGCCCCTTGCGTCTCCAAACACGTGCTCAGCTATGTGCAGTCACTTAAATCTTGGCAAGACAGCAACTCAATCCCCTTCCCAACCCCCACTCGATGGTATCGTTTCTGACTGCAACATAATGGAATGTGCATGTTGGGCTTTTTGTGTTTGCTGTTGTATTTCTACATCCCAGTTGGGTTTTCTTACAGGCAATGGCAGACTGTTCACATCCATTATTGGTGTACATACCGGCTGGAAATAAGCATGCAGCTCCGAAGGCAATGGAAGCAGATCTTGTGCAGTTATTCCTGCCTATTCAGGAGACTGGCAGTTGGCGGATAGTGTGTGCTGGAGGAACCCCCCCCCACACTTTAAGCATCTGGAGCTGGAGAGCACTGTTGTGCTAGTGCAAATAGCAGCGCTGGATATCCGTCCTGCTTTCTTTTCCTCAAACCCTGTTATTGCCAAACGCAGGTCGAGGTGTCCGGAGGGAGATATTGTACCTTTGTATCGTGTTTCGTTTGTGTGTGATTAAAAACAACCAAATTGCTTAAACTCAAGGTAGAACTGCCAACTGTATGCTGTATCTGTTTTGCAAATGCACTGCAATCAAACACACCTCTTCAGCCAGACAGAGGATTACAACTAGTTATTAGCTAGTTGGAATCATGGGTGAGAATATACAGTGTGCAATGATAACAGCCTAACAATTCAAAGCAATGCTTTTACCCCTATTCGAACATCAAACAAATTGTTTCATGGTCCTGAATGTCCTTACCATACAATATCAATAATACTATTCTCAACTGTTGGATTTGATTTCTGGGTTATATAAGGGATCCTTTGTCTGTCGTTATGCTAATCATTTGAAGGTTGCTAAATGAAGCACAAGCTAAGAAACCAGACTAAAATAACTTCAGCCTGGCCTGGTCACCAGGCAAACGTATAATAGGGAGCGTGTGATGCAGACAGACCCAACCACAACAGCAAATCAATGACAATGTGAGCAGAATTAATGGACAGAGAGCACGGGCCTATTCTTCCTTTGCTTGGGGCATTTAGACTCTGTCTCCTCATACTGAATGTGGTGGCCTGGCGTACCATTGGACACATTTGCTAACCGTATGTGTTGTGTGCGTCTGGAATCTGCTCATTGTTGCGTGGGTATGTGTAAGCCATGTGGAACCTTGCATGGCTTGGCTAATTGGCCAATGTGGCACCCACAACATCACTTATTTGATGTCCCGCGATAGAGGGACGGGGTGGTCCACACATTTGACTTTGAAAGCAGTTGAAAAGCTTAACTGCAAAGCTTTGTGTGTGTGTGTGTGTGTGTGTGTGTGTGTGTGTTTGTGTGTTGGGGAGTGAAGGGGTTTCCACGTTGGGACAGCTAATGAAAGCGATTGAGCAGACTTTTTGGCGCATACAAAGCCAAGCAAAGAGCCCCCCCCCCCCATCTGCATGAGACATACAGCATTGTCTCATTGTCTCCTGAGATCAATGTGTTAAATTATCTCAATTCCGGACCCTTTGTCAATTCAATTAACCATCGACGGGAGCTCCAATTACTGTGCTAGAGTGGTTCCTATGCCTGTCTGCTCTGCCGCCGGTTTAGAGTGTGTGTGAAGGGGGGGGGGGGGGTCACCCCCACCAATACTGATAACAAGTGG
>JAODLL010060699.1:0-17972 GCA_026546735.1 Forbesichthys agassizii | reverse complement strand
TCACCCTATCTCTAAGGAAGAAGCCAGCCACCCTCCTGAGGAAACCCATTTCGGCCGCTTGTACGCGTGATCTTGTTCTTTCGGTCATGACCCATTCATTTGGGGTAAGGACTCATTCCCCACCTTAAGTAGGCACTCCATCCCCTCCACATCCAAAGCTTTTAGCATTTCTGGACAAATCTCATCAACCCCCGAGGCTTTGCCACTGTGGAGTACAATTAACAAGAGTACAATTACATAATTTATATACATGTCTGCCCTGTGATGATAATAATAATATTGTCAACATATCTCATATATGCCCTAAGACCAATTTACTACAACTTTGTCATTTAAGGTGCCCTGTGTTATGCTGAACTTGGAACTTGTATTAAGAAGTCTGGGGGACATTACACATATATAATGGAGGCCTTTGGACCGCAGATGGCCTTTATACGACTATGGGCTGAACTCATTGCTATAAGGTAACAAGGACTGTGCACACAGAGCATTAACAGTGATGTTGTATACCAGAATGTTCCAGTTGAGGCTGGTTAAGTGAGAAAACAACATCACTTAGATGTGTGTGCAAAACAAAGGCAGGGTTGTAAAAACAAGTCTAGCAGCTACTGTACCATAGTCCTTTTCCTCAGGACTCAATGGAAATGTTTGAAAATTAACAGAGCTAGGGATAGCAAAAGATAACAAGCTTAACCAACATGCATGACAAGGCGAGCTAGAGAAGAATGTTTGGAGAATTCTTATCTGGAACAGCCCTCAGGGAAAGGAGCAGGAATTTACGAATGAGCACCAGATGAACCTTCACATCTTTACAGACTTTATTTGGTACTTGTTTTTCTGGATACTGCCCATCCATTTCCACAAATTGTAATATGTATTTTGGATAAAGGACTAAAATCTGATCAGGAGAAACAATGCTTTCAGTTTAGAAAAAAGTTATGTACAAATACAAAAATAAATAGTGTGAACATTGTTTTATGGAACGCACACGTTACATCTATCATCATCAGGAATGTGGAATAGAATAATAGAAAATTCCTAGATTTTGGGACATGGCATTCAATAAAACATAGGCTACAATGTATATGATGTATAAATTAAACATCCTAAATCTGTGGATGGATATGTAGTGTGAGGAGTAATGTAAATCCCAAATAACTACTTGGAATAATGTAGAAGATGATTTTATCCAAAGATAATTTGTGATTTAAGGAGCAGTTGTTATTACATACTGTAGCAAGCTGCGCTCAACAATCCGTTGTTTCCAATGGCTTTCACCACAATGGCTTTTTGGCGAAGATTGTTGAGTGACGTTGAGTTGCTTTACTAGGACGAAGCATGCAACCTACCTCCCTGTAATGCCCTGAACCATACTAGTCCACAATTTGATGCAATTGCTGTATTACAAAGTAAAAAAGGTAAAAATACATTCAAGTAATATATCACATATTTAAAAGTGTCAGCCAATCAACCAAGAACGTATGTTTGAAGAGCAGAGATAGAGGCACAGAGGTTTGCCAGGTTTGCCAGCCCTGCAACTAGTGCCCTGTTCTACTGATTCCTGAAAAATGACTGCACTGGGTCTAAGAAAAAAGAGCGTCCCACCCTGATACTCTCTCTTGGAGTTTTTTCTAAACTCTCTCTTGGAGTTTTTTCGCTGTCTCATTCGAATGCAAATATATATATATATATATATATATATATATATATATATATATATATTTATTTAAAACAGGCTGTTTAGGGTGTGTTTGGTTGAGGGTATCAAAAGCAATATTCAGACCTTTGAAACATGCTTTCCCTGCAAGTTAGATGGGTGTGTTTATATATATTTTACAATGAGCTGTACTTCAAAATCCTTCCTGACCTATTGAAAGTTTGTTTTATTTACACTTCTAATGTAACATATGGTATTTAGTTATCATGTTAATAGGTGTATTTTGGTGCAAATGGGACAAAACAATTAAGTGTGGATGATATATAAGAGAATACATTATATTATACTGTATGATATAATGAACCTAATGTAAGATCACATAGCTGTGTATGTTTGTGTGTCACAGGCCTGCAGCAATAGCTGTTATCGCGCTTGCCTTTGGTCAATACATCTTAGAACCTCTATTCATGCCCTGTGGAATTCCTCCGATGGCTGTGAAACTGGCCACAGCCATCGGAATAAGTATGTATGAATCATCAACTAGCCATAGCATCAACATATTTCATCTTAGAAATTCAATCTCTTTGAAAATTATCATAATGTACAACTAAAAATCAACACTGTGTACAAACTGTGAAGATTGTGAAAAGTTGATAGGCACTCATTATTTGGGCCGTCTGCTAATGTATTTCTCCTTGAGGAAATTTGAGTTGAAGACATAGTTGATTAAACTTTGTCAGTATAAATCATAGACAGTTTAACTTTAACTATGTTTTAACAATATTAAACAAATTATTTAATGTAATTATCAATTGATAGTAATTTAATTAATTATTTAATTCAGTGACCATTTCACTGATCTTTGCATGTCAATGTTTATCACTTTCTGTTTATCAACCCTTCCATTCATTGCTCTGTCTCTAGCATCTGTCATGTATCTGAACAGCATGAGTGTTACATGGACAGCCAGGATTCAGATATTTCTCACATTCTCCAAGCTCCTGGCCATCGCATTCATAATTGTGCCTGGACTGTACCAGCTCTTCAAAGGTATTCAACGGTGTTATTGTAACACTGCAATAAATATATCATTCATTAAAAACAGTGGGCCACATTTACTAAAGGTTTGCGTGAGTCAAAACATGTGCAAACTTGATAGCACTCACAAAATGCACAAAAACTAATCTACTAACGGTGTGCACAGAGGATGACATCATTCAAAAGTGTAAAGATAGCACATATGTATTTGCTACATTTGCATAATTATGAATATTCAATTTGTGGCATTACAATGTAATATACAGTATACATGTATGTAATACATATGGTGTCTCACAGACCCCAAACAACATGAGAGTAAGTATTGAAGTCAAGTTAAGTACATTTTATTTATATAGCCCTTAATCACATTGTAGTCTCAAAGGGCTGTACAGCCTACATTTTCACATGGAAACAAACAACACCCCCTTAACCTGCTCCTCACCCTGGGCACCCTGGGCCATTAAAACTCCATGAAATAAAAAAAAATAAAAAAGAATGAAACCTTGGGAAGGGACCACAGAGGGAGGAATCCACCCCTCCAGGAGAGTTAATATGCAATAGATGATGGTAGGCAAACCAAATTTAGCATTAATACTATGTATAATAATTTACACATTGTGCCATACTTAAGGACTAACACATCGGAAAGATTTAAAGCGTTTTGTAAGTTAGATAATTAAGAGTGGACTGTTAATTGTAGCATTAACAGACGCCACAGGAGTCCAAGGTCAGAGTAAGTCACACTTACAGACACCACTTGAGTCCCAGGTCCAAGGAAATGTCCTGTATCACTAAACTCGACCAGGACAACCATAGCGCCTACCTGAATTGGAGACTTTGCTTCTGCAGCAGTAGCCATCGCCATCCATACATAATCCAGGACCCTGTAAGCATCTCTCGTGACAACACTCCTTCACCGAGCAGGAGATGACCAACACACATCGATTGGCACTGCACATAGAGCCAATTGCTATCTTTTCATTTCATGTGAGGTTTTTTTATTTACTTTTTTTACATACACATTTACATTCTCATAGATATTATCTTTGTTTCACATGTCTCTGCTGTAGATCACCAATATGTCTCTTTCACCAACACCTCTAATTCCATCATGTCGAATTTGCATTTGTGCTTACGGTCAGACGGTGGTACCGACTCTCCACGGCGGGAAAAAATTAAAACATTCAAACTTCATTAGATTATTTAAATACTGCCACCATGGTGTTTGCACCATTTGTTAGTTTCGCAGTAATTCTTAGTTGATCACCTGTTGATCACAACACCCACTCATTATTTGGGATGTTAGTAAATAGTAAAAGTAGGTTTTATTTGACTTTCTGAAAGTAAAACAATAGTGGCTGTATAATAAATGGCAAGAGGTGACATAGTGGTTACAAAATTATTCCAATCTTGCAGTGAAGTGATGTGGATGTAATTTGCACCTCCTGTAATAAGGAGAAAAAGTTATTTCCCTCACCAAACCAGCACATAATGTGCCCAACCCGTATGCCAACTTTTCTAAATTGACAAAAGTTAAACCTCCATTCAGTTTTAAATGTATCTGCACACTTGCATAAACAAAACAGCAAAACAGTCAGCAGCACTAATAGAGCGCCACCAAAAAATAATCTGGGCTTGTTCTGCTGTGGGTAACAACATTTCATTTATATAGGGAGCAATGATCATTTTAGGACATTGTGCACATCTGCCCACAGTGGGGGCCCAGTAAAGGAATGGCTTGACTCTGGAGCCAATAAAGCCCCAAAGAACAGCAAATAGAGTCTGTCATTAAATTAAGAACCTGCTGTGATCTCTGCTCGGGATGACTAGACCTGTATCAACTGGATTTCAAAGGAAATTATCTGAATTTTATAGTATCAAACACGTAATAAAAGTAGACACATTTCTTCTCTTCAGAGAATGCAATAAGAAAAACACAGTAAGAAATAAATGACCACATAATAAACCGTAATAAATAACAACAAAACGGCAGAGTTTTGAAGCAGCCAAGCTTGTAACCAGGGTCAGAGAGGAACAGAGATCCGTAGTATTCCAGGAAGCAGTTGTAGCAGTAAAACAAATGATTTACTTAATCTAGTACAGGCAGGAGACAGAATCTAGTAAAGCTGTGAAGACAGAAGTGCAGGGGCTATAATCCAACAACAGTCCAGAAACAAAATGTTCAGTTAATCATCTAAAGGCTATCACATCTGTAGTAATATTGAAAATACTTTCAGAAAATATCAATATTAGGTCACCAGGTGATTGTTTCTGGCAAAATAATCCAAACTACAATATATCCACTGCACCTGGCTACACATAACATCTTTATCTGTTTGTGTATGCTTGCACTGTGTGGATGCTTGCACTGTGTGCGTGTGTGCGTGTGTGGCTGCAGGGGAGACCAAGAACTTTGAGAATGCCTTTGCGGTGACCAACATACAACTGACTGGACTCCCTCTGGCCTTTTACTCAGGAATGTATGCCTACGCTGGGTGGTAGGTTTGGTTCTGATACACACATGCCCTAGTACACGCAGGCACACGCACACATCTCAGTTGTTTTGGGGGAAGTTTCAAGTCAGGTCAAGTCTCAATTCTGTTGGTGGACCAACCAATTTATATTTAATTGCAATTATATTGAATTTTTAATGTGACGTCCAATTCATTTCAACACTAGTGCATACTACTGTAGACTGTAATCTACTTGGGCAAGACTTCAAATTGCATACATAATCCTAACTTTCTTCCAGATGTTTAATTTAGACTCACTTAAATGACTGTCAACAGGTTTGCCATCTTGAGGTAGACTGGAAGCAGATTGCAGACGAGCACAAATACATTTAGAAGTTGCTAATTGTGTTCTAAAAAAGCTAATGCTCTGATGCGTCACCAGAACATACCTGATCAACTTTTTAGTCAGTCTGGAATCGAGTCTTACAAGTCCATACTCTAATTTTACATATACATGCTTATTTAAAATACACACATTGTGTCTGTACTGAATGCTGAATCATAACCTATCCACAATACTGACAATAAGATACATTTTCCTTACTAGGTTCTACTTGAACTTTGTAACAGAAGAGGTGGACAAACCAGAAAGGTGAGTTCCAAGATGTCTCATTATACAACAGGAGTGCAATTCTGTAGAGGTTGTCAATTTTAGGAGCACTGAAGCAATGTTGTAGACCAAAATAAGATTTTACATACTGACAAATTAACATGATCTAAAATGTTTAATGCATATTCACATGATATTTAAATCATTTTGTAGATACAGAATATTAAAGAATAAATAAATGTTCTACATGCGCATGATGTCACCATGTAGACTAATAAAATTAGACTAATCATGCTAATATGGTTTATTTATTGTTCTTTGGTACCAATTTACTCAAAGAATATCCATTATTATTGACAAATAATAATATAACTATTACACAAATTGTGAACAAAACCTCAACAAGACTGTCATTTTAATAGAAACTTATATGTGCATGTTCTTTGTAATGTTGACTATAATAAGATGTGTTTAGTAAGCTTTCAACTCTTAATGGTTAAATTTTTCTTTAAATAATTGTTGTTACTATTGTTCTGCATTTATGAGTATAATAGAGAGAGATAAAGATAAATGCAGCAAGAAAGCAATTACATGTAATAACATTAAAGTTAATTATGACTTGCCTCTGTATTTTTGACCCACTCTCAGGACCGTACCATTGGCCATTTGTATCTCCATGGCGATAGTCACCTCATGCTATGTTCTGACCAATGTGGCATACTACACTGTGATGTCGGCAGATGAGCTTCTAGTTTCACAGGCAGTTGCTGTGGTAATTCTCATCATATTTTTAAACTGGCAGTTGATCGAGTGATGTGTGAACTAGCCTACTTTACACTTTGTCAGGTAAAAGGGCTTTCTCACGGACTTTATTAATTAATTTGTCCCACTGGCAGATGCTTTTATCCAAAGTGATGGACAATTATTAAACATCGTTCCCATGGCCCATGCCAGGGAACAGGAGGACCACTGTGACCTCCATTCTATTCTACCCCAGCAAACTAAACATGTGTATTGGGTAGTGAAACAAGCCTAGCAAAAATCTGAGTTTTAACTTATTTACCGTTTACCCTATTAGCCCTTTAACTAATAGAATATATAGCTGTGGCAATTTTTGTGTATTCCTCTAGGCTCAGGATTGCCTTTCTGAAACAGACTGTTCTTAGATGCCTTTTGATGATGGTAAAAATAGAGTCTTGCATATCACCAGCTATATTGTTTAGGTGCAATAAGTTACTGCCTGCACTTACCTCGTCATCATTAGAGGACAGTCTCTGACAAACTGGCTTCGCAACAGCTGTTAATGTGATACTGCCAGTCCATCAATGCTAATTCTAATGCTAATCACATCACACACATTCCCTTATAAGTGACACTTTTGCCTATTAGACAATAGACCACTATCAGCGCTACTGAAATCTGTAGACTTGGCAAGACTCATTTGCTCATTTGATCCCTGATTAGATAACAGCTTTTTTCTAATAGGGTTAGCAGTATTGTGCTGTATAAGTTGAGTGATAGAAGTGCCTTAAGGAAGGTGTTAAAAGCATTAGGTCTCCTTACAAGGATGTGCTTGAGACAGTGGGTGTGGAGGGTTGCACTCTGTTCTCCTTGATCTGAACCTGGGGAGAAGTTAACACCTGGAACATATACTTTGTTTTTGAACGCTTGACTCCAAGAGCAGATGGGACAATGGATTGTAACACATTTTAAAGTGAAGGGGTTAAACAGACTGAGGAAAGCTTATCTAATATTGCACGTATACAGATGTTTGTAATGCTTATACATTATTATTCTAGGCTTTATCACTGAACAATGATCTAACCCTTCCCCATCTTCCCTCATTCCAGACATTTGCAGAGAAACTGATGGGGAACTTCTCTATAGTGGTTCCAGTGTTTGTGGCCATGTCATGTTTTGGTTCCATGAATGGCAGTGTCTTTGCAATCTCAAGGTGCCACCCATTCCCCCCCCCCCCCCCACACACACACACACACACACACACACAGATTTTATCTTTGCCTGTATCATAGTGTCTTGGCCTCACACATATTGTAGCTCTGAAAACTCCCTATTCTCACATCGACTTATTTACTGAAGGTGACAGGAAGATTTAATTAGTAATTTCAAAGAATTGTGTTGTCTAAAATATGAATGAGGTCATGTAGGAATTATAACTCTACAAAAGTAACATTATTGAGGAATGTGATAATTATACAGTAGGCCTATGTTGTAGTATTCGTGTGTGTGTGTGTGTGTGTGTGTGTGTGTGTCCCTGCCTGGCCTTCTAGAATGTTCTATGTGGCATCGCGTGAGGGACATTTACCTGATGTTCTGTCTATGGTCCACATCAACCGACACACTCCGATGGCTGCCGTCATTGTGCTGGTCAGTTTACTGAAGCAACAACACAAACACCTTATAGTCTGGACAATATGATTTAACTCGTGGTTGAGACCTGTTGTGTTAGTTTGACACTCTGCTAGCACTCCTTCCTCTCTACCTCTCTCTGTTCAGAGCCCCCCTCCCCCACATACACACACATATCACATACACAGTTGTATCTAAATATATATTGTGAGTTGGGGAGGCACATTATGTATATGCAGGTGCTATAACACAATCAAGATGTGTGCCCTTCAATATTTTATGATGTATTACAACTATTTTATAATTCTGTATTATTTTCAATTGAACTTTATTGCAGACTCATAGGTCCATCTTATAAAATCATTAAAGTACAATGATGATGCAATCCATTTCTGGCATTGAAAAAGACACATTAATACTGCCACAGATGCCAAAATGTTTTTTTAAATGCCCATACTGGGGCGGGCATCATATTTCAGAACCATTGCGATAATAGCAGGCCATAGTTTAGTTTCCTTCACCCCACTCTCTTTGACAGGTTACTGTTAATGTCTGCTTTGGCGAAGCTAATACTGTTTGTATTGTTTTGCTTTCATGTTTTGTGGAGCAATATGTGCCTTTGTTTCTTTGCAGAACTGTAGCACAGACACACAACACATTTCCAAGCAATCAGTACCGATAACAGATACAGATAACTTATTGAACATAGTGTTCGTATGTTGTATTGTATTCACCGTCAGAGCCAAGAATAGCAATATTTACATATTGCCCTGACAAACATAGGCGTAGGTTGTTTGTAGGGACAGTAGGGACATGACCCTACAAACAAAGGACCATTAAATTAATATATTGACCCATTCCATTACTAACTCTTTATGTAACTTAGTCCACAACTTCAAGGCTGATAAGTAAATCCAGTGTGATCATTTTTACAATGTGAGACTGATAACATTCAATATGATTATGTTTTTTTCTTCTCATAGCTTAAAGGTGCTCTGTGTATAAAATTACCATATTCTCCAAACCATTAGGGGTCATCGCTTTTCCCCTTGAGGTACAAAGTGCTATTACAAGGATTAGAGGCTGTGTGTGCTGGAATTATCTGTTAACTTCAGAACATATCTCTACCAACGCAGTACATATAGATTTTTGACATATCATCATAACTGGTATTTCTTATACACATTTTAGTGTCTGTAGCTATTCTATTGTTAACTTAAGAAATAATATGTAATTAACATCAGTGTCTCAAATATTGTTCATACTGTCAAATAACTAGGAATACATTAAACATATATTTTTTAAACGTATACATATACAATGTAATCTGTAAGTGAATGAAATTTACAGTCAGCCAGTTAACTGTGTGTGCATGTGTGTGTGTGTGTGTGCGTGCATGTATGTGTGTGTGTGTGTGTGTCTGCCTGTCTGTCTATCTCGTAAAGTACCCCATGACCATGTTACAGCTGTTTGTGGGAGATCTCTACAGCCTGTTGAATTTCATGAGCTTTCTGCGGTGGCTGTTCATTGGTGTGGCAGTATTGGGATTAGTTTACCTCCGTTACACCAAGCCTGACCTACCCCGGCCTTTCAAGGTGTGTATCGTCACACAGTTGCACTTCAATCATAGACCCAATAGAGATTTGCATTTCATATCATAATATATGTTCTCTTTTTTTTCCCCTTTAACAAATACACTGCTATTTTGTTAAATTTCTTGTAGTCTTCTTTTTTTGGGTGCTAATTCTAGCTATTTAAAAAAAGATTTTGTCCCCGAGTGTCTTGAAAGGATTCCAGAAATAAATGTATTATTACTTTCACTATGACTATTTGCTGTTTAATATAATTTAATTTAAACACTTTAGCGATATAATATGCTTCTCATTGCTCTTGGCAGGTTCCCCTCTTTATCCCAGCCATTTTCTGCTTCACCTGCTTCTTCATGGTTTTTCTGTCATTGTACTCGGACCCAGTGAACACTGGCATTGGATTTGCTATTTCCCTCACTGGTGTCCCAGCCTACTACATCTTCATTGTCTTTGACCGCAGACCTAAATGGCTACAGAATGCACTAGGTCAGTGGTTTTCACTATCTACACCACATGGTTTCCACTTTCAAAACCACATATTGTACTTTTCAGACAGTTGAATTAGTATTTGCTAGCATCATAAGGAAGGGCAAATAGGAGACATCTTATATATTCCTTAATCCTTCACACAGTCTAAATCATTTTGTGGAAAATGGAAAAAAATCTAGTTATCCAGGGTAATTAACTAACAATGACAATTGTAATTACATTTAATTACAATTACAATAAATACAATTAGATACCTCTCCCAGAGGAAAAATTGCGTAATCCACAGTTTTATAACCACTACACTAAAGTCCCATTTATGCTTCTGCGTCAAACTTACGTCTTGCCTACGGCGTCAGTGATGGCGTAGCTACGGCGTAGGTTCAACATGTTATGCTTCTGCTTCGGTCGAACGGACCTGTGCGTGTTGACTGTGCACGCGAATGACGCGAAGCGGCAAAATGTGGATGTACCATGTCTTAAATGCGCCTGAATTAGAACACAAAATGAGTGTAAACTTTTAAAGCATATACAAATATTTTTTTCGAGCAAATCTCTTAGTTACATCAACATATATCATAGAAAATAATCTGTGCCGACACAAAATAGTATTATCAAAGACAGATTTTCGCTGCATTAACAACAAGGAAATGCCATAGGGAAACCCACGTCTTGGCTCCCGATAGAACACTAACAGAGGACAGACGGACAGTAGTTACATTTTTGGAGAGGTGCTTGTCAGTTTGAGTGTTATTACTATTAGTACGGCACTAAGCCCCTCTCCCATATTTCAGCGGTTTCAGAATATTTGTTATAAATGTTTTTTAAATGTGTATTTGAAAGTTAAAGTTGGCCTTGTTAGTTTCAGGCTATGCTATATCAAGAAACAGTGACCATTCAAAATGGGACTTTTTGAAATGGTGTCCTTAATAATTTTAATAGTTTGACAGCCCTAATTTTAATGTATTTCCTTATCAAACAACTGCTCTATGCCATACAGTATACAGTTTAGGCTATATATACAGTATACATTGAATTAAAGAAGTCTACACACACCTGTTAAAATGCCAGGTTTTTGTGCTCTAAAAGAATGAGACAAAGTTAAATCATGTGCTTTTTACACTTTGTATGCTATTCATTCAAATAAGATGTTTGTTTCTTTCCCTCCAAAACCGGCGGTAACCATTACTGCTCTGGTCATGTCTCTTGTCCAATAAAATTATTGGTCAGGACTGACCCTCCACATTCAAACCCCTCCCATTCCTTGCTACAAAAAAGACTTTAACCTGACATTGAAAAGTTCTGCATATAAAAAACACCACAAGTAATGCGGTGTCGAATTAAACAATAACTCAAGTGTTTCCAAAGGACACTTAAAAGTGAACACAATCAATCTTGTGATGGCAATTTTCCGACACACTAAAAACTTAAATTTGAGCAACTTTTCCAACACTATTTATAGTTTACTGACTTTATTAATGTCCAGGGTTCTCACGGGTCATTACATTTCTGGAATATCATGGAATTTAAAAAAATCTATTCCATCTATTCTGACATGGAAAGTCAGAATTGTATAATTGTTTGAGTCAAATCATGGAATATCAAAGAATTTTATTTGCAGCATGTTTCAGGTAGGACTGTCGCGGTGAATAATATGTAAATGCAGTGATTTAGCTTGGCCCAATAGTGCACCAAATATTATCGCCATTTATATGTTTTTGTTTTGAATGGTCAAGTTTGTTTTCAGTTGACCAACCCAAAAGGCAGTGATGAGCAAGCTACATTGAAAATGTAGCTACCAGTTACTCTACGTTAAATTAAGCTTAACTACACTGAAGCTACCACAAAAGAAATGTAGCAAACTAAGCTACATGTAACACGGCAAAAGTAGTTCACTAAATTTAAGCTATTTTTTTTCCTACATTTTATTGTACCGACATTCAAAAGTGTAAGTCAAACAAACAAATAAACAGGGCAAAACTGTTCAGTTCAACTGTTTATTAAACAATAAGATGTATTCTCTGCTCTCATTGTTCTTTCTATCACGTAAACTCAGTCTTGTCTTTATTCCCCCTCAATCCCCTGCATCAAAGTCTCAGGCATCAGCTCAGTGATTGGTAGGCCTACGTCTATGGCATCACTATCATACGGAAGTGCTACTGTCGGCTTCACATGTAGCCTAGGTCCGTGTATGTGATGGCATCACGTACTGATTCTTAGCAGTTGTATCAAGACTTAAGCTTGAGCTGCAGATTCAAAAATGCTTGGGAAAATTTAGCTTTTGTGGACGCTACCTCACTACTTGACCAGTTAGTAGCTTCGCTACTGAAAAGCTATTTGATTCAGAAAACAGCGCCGCTACCACCACCCTACTCAGAAATGTAGTTTAACTACAGAAATGTAGTTTAACTACAGAAATGTAGTTTAACTACATTTAGTTTAACTACATTTCTACTGCCCAACACTGCCAAAAGGTTAGGGGACAACATTATCCATTTTCTTTCCCACACGAAATACAGACATGTCCCAAAAGAATCACTCCAGTGTGTGTGTGTGGTGGAGGGTGGGCTTCCCAAACAATATGACTAAACTGTAAAGTAAAGTGCTGTAAAGTGTAAGGTCATACATACACTCCAAAAGGCTACAACCTGCTAATACGGGGCTGGGGGAATTTGTCCTTCGATAGCCACATGCCATAGAGCAGACGTCATATTCAATGGGCTAGCCACATGAAAAAAAATTTATGTAAGCATTGCGGTAACGGCAGTTGCTTGCCACGGCCCGCGGTTAGGCAAAATTGCGGTTATTAAGCATGCCATTTGAGCATTCCATTACATAGACATTTACACCATAAATGTATGGAGAAAAGGCACAAATTGGTGCTTTCAAATTGACCAGAATGCAGTAAAATGAACCACTTGTAAATTAGGCCAAACCTAAACATTTTTCCCCTTTTTTTCCTTGCAAAAACATTCTCTTTAATTTGAAAGGATTTATGCAGTTCTGAACAAGTTACAAAGCTTATTTTGTTACTAAAATCTAGATCACCCATGTGAGATTCCAATTCAGGTTAAATATTCCATGTGGATGACACGATTTATTAGTAAATTAATCTCAAATACAGCAAAATTATCTTTTTTTTTCATTTTCGCCTGACATAAGGTAATATTTTATGTAATAACTTTATGGAAATTAAACATTAGCAACTTCTTTACAATATAGGACTACAATACAACATCTTATGAGTATATATGTTCAAGGATTAGGGCATTGTGTTAAAAAAAAAAAAAAAGTGAATTTATTGTGAAAGGCAGAAATTTTGAAATAGTTTGGCCATATAAAACTTAGGATAAATAAATAAGTATTCATGAATGCGCTTATTTATGTTATTATTTTATTAATATATTTACTAAACCAATGTTTAAGTGTAATAATTTCATTTTCTCTCACTGAGAAATTGATTCATAGCTGTCTTTTCCCGAACAATGACATCACTTGAAATCCCAGGAATTTAGCCAGAGCTGTGATTGTCCAAATTAAACATGTGACTCCTTAAACGACTCATGGAAACTCAGAGATTCAGGCGAGTAATATATTATTACTCGCCTGAATTATCGCCTTGTTATATAAGCAGGTTAGCCTTCGGCAGACTGTAGTCTCGTGTAAAGACGCCAGCGCTACCCATAATAGAACTACAGCTCCCAGAGAACAGTCTCGAATCACGTATTTTTTCTAAAATGGATGCCAAGCTTTGAAACGAGTGATTGAACAGGCGTTGGAATAAGGTTTTAAAAGCATTCTTTGCTGAATCCGGGGTAGATTTTTTTAACGAACGCATTACAGGTAAGGCGCATAGCGCAATTTCTAATTCTAAAGGCATAATTCGTGTTGCGTTGTTTATAAGATATCTTTCTAAGGCATGCTGTTATCGGCAAGGGGAGAACAGTGTTAGAACCACGAAAATGCGCTCTCTCTGATAATGTCAGATAAATCACACAACATGACTTAAAAAAAAAAAATTTACGAGCGTCATGGCAATGAATCGCGATAGATCCTACGAATTATATCCGATATTTGTTTTACATTTGGGAAATGGTTGTTAGATTACATTGCTAGGCAAGAGGCTTGGCTATCCAGACGTGTATAATATTACTGTTAGACATTTATATTAAAAAAAAACTTGAGTTTTCTGCGAGTTAGTGGGGGGTGCGCCCCCTCGGGCGGGGGCAGTCGTTAATAACAAGTGTTTGATGCTCAACATTTCTTGGGGAAGGACCCGAGACCTCCCACATGAAGAGATCTCACCCCCCTTACAAACCTA
The DNA here is from genome assembly GCA_026546735.1 of Forbesichthys agassizii. Lineage (NCBI taxonomy): Eukaryota > Metazoa > Chordata > Actinopteri > Percopsiformes > Amblyopsidae > Forbesichthys > Forbesichthys agassizii. The sequence continues at coordinate 3,445 of JAODLL010060699.1, read as the reverse complement.
GTTTAAAATCATTTTCATAGTACCTTATTTGTGTTGAGTTTTTTTATAATTGCAATGCTTTCTGTGAAAAAGAAAACACACACTCTTTGTATTCTATGGTTTTACATGCCAGGACATAACAATCATTTGTTCTTTAGCAGGTCTAAATATTTGGTAAATTCAACCTCAGATGAACAACACCACATGACATATTACACCGTGTCATGATACATTTAACAAACATAAAGCAAAAATGAAGGAGCCATGTGTGAATAAGTTAGTACAGCCTTTTGATTCAATAGCTTGTAGAACCACCTTTAGCAGCTTGAAGTAACTATTTTCTGTACTGATTTGACGTTATAAGTCTCTCGCTTGGTTGTGGAGCAATTTTGGACCAGTCTTCTTTACAATGAGGCTTCAGTTAATTTAGGTTTGCAGGCATTTGTTTATGCACTGCTCTCATAAGGTCCCGCCACAGCATTTCCATTAGGTTGAGGTCTGGACTTCAAGTGAACCATTGCAACACCTTGACTATTTTATTTTTCAGCCATTCTGTTTTAGATTTGCTGGTGTGCTTGAGTTCAGTGTCCTTTTTCTTGATCCAATATCAATGATCCAATACCATAATAAACCTCACTGTAGAATGCTTTATATTTGTTTAAAAAATCATGACACGGTCTAATGTGTCATGTGTTGTTGTTTGTCTAAAGTTGTATTTACCCATTTTTTTGACCTGCTAAAGAACAGATGATTGTTATTATGTCCTGATATGCAAAAGCATAACATTCAAAGAGAGTGTACTTTCTTTGACAACATTATGATTGTCTGTTTCCATTCAATATAGGTCATGGAAATTCAGATTTTCAGTCAGTGAAAGTCAGGAAAAAGTCAGGGAATTTGACATTTGATTTAGAGTGGCAACCCTGAATGTCATGAGCGGTCATGAGTCAAAACATTGTAACAGCAAATGTGTGCAGATGTGTTCATCCTCTGGAAACACTTATTTTCACACAGTTTATGGATTGTTATTTTCTAAATGCAGCGCAAGTGTTGTCAAATTGATGACGGTGTTTTCTTAAGTTGCAGTGTGTTAAACTATCAGGGCCCCCATATCTAAATGTTTTACTTTTTTAAAATATATTTATTTTTATATTTTATTAAAATAAACAGTTTCTTGAGAATATTATATAATGTGGTTGAATCAACCTTGTAATTGTTTACAAATAAATGGCTAATGGCACATATACATTGTACCATATGGAACCAATCAAAACATTGCTGTATCATATAAAACATATTCCATGTTTGCTTCTCTATCTATCCCCAGATTCCTTCAACAGATTCTTGCAGATAGTATTTATGGTGGTCCCGCCTGAATAATGTCTGTAACCTACATCACAATAAGCCTACTGAACCTCTTGAGTGTTTTTATTTTTTTTAACTGACAAGTATAAAGTAAACTATATGGTTGGAGCTGAGGGCATTTTATAGGCCTACTCTCAAAATGGTTGAAAGTAGTGTTCCATGCACATTGCAAGATATGCGAAATTTAGTACATCACCAAAAAATGTTTTACTATGTTAAGAGTGTAAGAGTGTTGTGGCTGCACACAAACTGTGAACCTGCAATGCATATATGATCACTTTTTATCACTTTTCTGACCTTACCTGGCTAGTCTGTTATACAGCCTGTATACACTCCCATTACCTCTTAAGTCATGCACTGGCAATGAAGAGACTTGACTGGTGTGATTACAGTGTGTGTATGGGTGTTTGTGCATTTGCGTGTGTGTGTGTGTTTGTAAGTTTCTACTCTCGTGAGCGTGTTTCTACATGTGTGTATGTGGGTAAACATTCCATGTGCACACACATATAAACAGTATTGCTGATGTAACTGCCCTATCACCCACCCCCCAACCCCCCCTGCCTATGGGTAGGATTTGCAGGTAATCTGCCTGCTGGAACTGGCATCCTGTGGCAGAATACATCCCCCCTTAGCTTCTTGTCTGTTAAACTGGAGGGGTTTTACTGCTGATGAGAAGAAGGCAGGACAGAGCAGGCTGAATGCTCAAATGCTCACAAGCTTTGCTCTAGCAGTGAGCCATAAAAGCTTGAGCTTTAACTTAGCTAGCATAAGCCTTTGGCGTATTATTGGCACAACGCTAGCGTTAGCCACACCATGTTCATGAGGCTTAGCCACACCATTGAATGCTAATTGGGTTAGTGACTCTAGAGTGTGTGTATGTGTCACAAAACAGGCATTACATTTTCTTCTGTCTTTATTACATATAATGTTTCAGAAAGAGGTTCATATAATTATTTGGACAGAGAAGAGGTTTGTCACTTTATATTTTGGCTACACCATTTATTTTGCCTACTGTATGTTTACATTTGCCTCGTGGTATCATTCTGATCTTGTGAGCTGCAATTTGACTTTACTGAGAGTATCAGTCTGTACCCCTTCAATTAGGATGGTCTCACAAGGCTACATTTACTCATTTAAATGAGACATTACATTTCAGTCTGGCCTATATGTGATCCCATCTGTGTAATGTTTGTGTTGATCAATGCTAGTTAGATTATGCATTATATATAATATGATTTGGATTCTGCATCATTAAATAAATATATACTCAGGTAGGCTTCACACTAAATAAATGTACAAGCTAGACAGACTAGATGTCTAATATGCTAATAAAAGTATACTATGGGTTGGGTTATGGGTTATTATTTTGAAACATCAATATCTCTTCAGGATAGTGGTTATGGGTGCAAACCTCAACAGCAAGCTTGATATACCTATAAGCATCATTCAAGAAGCCTAACTACCTTATTGCTGTACCTGCTCCTGAATATTGTGTATGTACTCACTGTGGGTAACACTTTTCATTACTATTACATTAAACATTAAGCCTACCCATTAAATGAAGGTAAAGCAAGCCAAATAGCCTAAAAGATTGCATTAACGCTAACAGACCTGTAGGGTCACAATATTCTGTGTTCTTTGGATAAAAGCTTTGTTAGTCTAAATCAATCAATATGACTGTACATTCAAATGTAATATAATAAACAACTAAAAAAAGTAACCTTTTGTGTGATTAAGTGATTATGTAAACTCAAATTATCTCTTATGTTCCTATTCACAGTTTATCTTCTATGTTGTGATGAAGTATATTTACAGATGTTACGGTTACGGTGTTTGTGCAAGTGTATGTACGTACGTATGTATACATTTATGTACAGCCTGGATAATATTGCAGATAACCACTGCAGCTGTTTCTCAGATTTTTTCTAACATTTAATTTTTTTACGTATTATACTGTGTGTGTGTATATATATATATATATATATATGTGTGTGTGTGTATGTGTGTGTGTATGTGTGTGTGTGTATGTGTGTGTGTATATGTGTGTGTGTGTGTGTGTGTATATGTGTGTGTGTGTGTGTGTGTGTGTATGTGTGTGTGT
>JAODLL010060688.1:0-17973 GCA_026546735.1 Forbesichthys agassizii | reverse complement strand
GGTTCAAGCAGTAATTTGTTTTTGAGTTGGTAAAATAATGTCTCAACAGTAAAGTATAAGCATATGACCAAAGAAGAAAAGCGATGCTTTTCCAGTCTATGCTGGAAGAATAGACGTTTGCTCGTGCCTTTGTAAATCAGCGGTTCAAACTAATTCGTTTTTGTGTTTGAGTTTAAAGCAGTGTCTCAATGGTGGAGTAGTTAACCAACGATTACATTCTAGCGTTGGGAGATCAATCTTTTGTCCATAAACTTTAATAAAATGAGCACCATACTCATAGAAATTTGCATTCAAATCAAAATTCAAAAGTGTAAGTCAAACAAACAAATAAACAGGGCAAAACTGTTCAGTTCAACTGTTTATTAACCAGTCTTGTCTTTATTTCTCCTCAATCCCCTGCATCAAAATCTCAGGCATCAGCGCAGTGATAAGTCTACGCATCACCGTCATACTGAAGTGCTTCTGTCGGCTACACATGCAGCCTAGGTCCGTGTATGTGATGGCATCACATACTGATTCTTACAGTTGTATCAGACTTAAGCTTGAGCTGCAGATACGAAAATGTAGCTTCTGTGGACGCGAGGCTACTTTATCAATTAAAGAGCTTCGCTACTGAAAAGCTATTTGATTCAGAAAACAGAGCCTCTACCACCGCTCTAATGTAGTTTAACTAGTGCCCCACTGCAAATGTAGTATTGCATAAATTTTGTTCATATACATAAAGTCTCTGGGCTGACTAGTGTCACCCTAATTCTATAATTACCCATAGACAATCCAGTTTGGACTCAACTCAATAATAGCCTATATTACGATCATAATTTCAAAGCCCTGCCCACAGGCCCGAGAGTGCCCCTGCCCCGCCCACATGCCCGACAGTGCCCCTGCCCCAGAGTTCCTTTCTGCAGCTAGACCCTTTTGTGGTCTGAGATGTTATTATCCTGGTGTAATCCAGACTATATTCACATTGTGAATAAGGTCTGGACACACTCCATTGGGAAGGGTTCACAGTCGTATTCTCCAACTTGGCGTAGAATTTTTAAACTATTGGACAGCGCTGAACCGATCGATGTTGCTACACTTGTTTGGATAATCTCATCTAGCTCTACCACCATTTGGAAACACGCTTGACTTCAGCATCATCTCACTAGCCCACGCTGATTGGGCCGCCAGCAGTGTGGCTGTGAGACCACTCATGTGAACAGGGTTTCCAGAATATATCTGAAAGCACAGTTGGGCAGAGCCAGTCTAATTTGGTATGGGCAGTATGTCTTAAATAGGAATAAGGTAAGTAAAACTAGAGAGAGGTATCTAGAAGTGTGCAAACAGTACTTTAATATGCTGTAACACACACACACACACACACATACGCGTGCACACAAAACGATTTGCGTACTGAAGCCAGAGAGCAAAACTAAAGAGAAAGTTCAAAGGAAACAAACTGCTGTACAGCCTTGTGTGGGAGGGAGGGGGCCTGCAAGGTTGCTGTTGATGGTTCTGTTGTAGACCCTCGTGATCTCACAGTCTCTCTGCGGGCTTCACCGGAGCAGACACCAACACATCAGGTCACCCCCGATGCTCCCCTGCGTTTATGATGAGACACGCATCGCCGTTGCCATGGCACTCAAATAACTCCCTTGAATGGGATGCAACCTCTCCTCACGTACTCCTGCCAGCGCTCTTCAACAACATTACAGCACCTACATACGTGCACACCTTGACTCATTCTGTAGTGAGAGAATCAATATTTAATGTTTCTAAATGTTCCTGGTTGCTCCAAGGCTAATTTAAGCCCTTGTTATAATTGAGGTTATTGTGTAACAGTGTATGACAAGGGCAGAGCAGGGAAGCAGGAGAGCACGGGACGATGTTTCTTCAACCAGCACATCATCAAAAGCAGTAACCAGCACTGGTAAACAGCCTTATTACTGTGACGACAATGCAGTTTGCACAGCTAATTGCTGCTGGATTAAAACACGCACTGCTCTGTTGCAAAAATGAACTCTAATCTCATTCAATACATATTTAACACAGACCCTCCCCATCACAACAGTCAATACACACTGATCCAGCCATGTCCTCTATATCTATCTGTATGCTCTTATAAATAAAAGCTAACTTGGCCTTTAGTCAATGCATAAAAATAAATTAACAAATAAATCTTGCACTATATTTGCTTTGGAAACAATAAACATCAGCGTGGAGTCTGGGATTACCACGGCAAAGCAAATGGAACAAAACAAATACACACAATAAAGACAAGCAGGCAAGTATATGAAGCGGGCACGCATCAAACACACAGAGACCCCCCCCCCTCCACCCACACAGACTGTTAAGGGTGTTGACTTGTGTTTAGATTTCTACAGGCGAGGCCGACGTGGTTATGTCCCAGGAAATGTCTCTGTGTCTGATCTAGATCTAGACTCGGAGCACATCCTTGACCTCTTATCTTCCACTGCATGTACAAACGCAGGCAAACAGGCAGACCTACAGCTAGACAGACATAGTTACATGCAGATGGCTTACAGATGATGTCAGATAGAGGTATCAATGGGTCTGATCTGTGTCCAACCTATACAGCCTGTACTTAGTGCAACCAGTGATCATATTCGTCCGGCTGGGGGATGGTGGTGAGGTCGTCATGGGAGACGTGGGGTCGTCGACTTGTGCGACAGTGTCAGAGCTGTTCCTCCCGTTCCTCCTGTTTCCCGTTGCCGCTCTAGTCAGCGGCAACAGCAGCGCTGATAACGTCTTCAGGTTCAGCTTTCATCCTGCTTCCCTGGTTGACATTATGGGCGTTCAAACATGCAGTGCCCCTGGGGGTTTGTTGTGCTCCAGGGTTCTGATGCGCTCTCATTTCCCCTTCTGTCAGGTCGGTTGCCGTTGGAAGCGGTGGAGGCATACAGTATGCGTGGCGCACATGTATAAACACACGTGCGCTTGAATGTGATTACAGGCTTTCTGTGTCGCTGACTCATGCAGGTGAAGTGCAAACCTGCGGGGCAGTGCATTTCCTTATGAAAAAGCAGACGTGCGCGTGCGTGCACGTGAGTGTGTGCTCATGTGTGTGTGTTATGGGTTTCTGTCTGTGTGTGTGTGCGTGCATGTGTGCGTATGACTGACGTGCATGCATGTTCTTGTGTGTTATGGGTCTCTGTGTGTGTGTGTGTTTCTGCGTGCATGCGTGCGCGTGTGGGTGTGTATGACATGTATGCATGTTTTTGTGTTATGGATCTCTGTGTGTTTGTGTGTGTGTGTGCGGTGTGATGCGTGTTTGTGTTGTTGCTGTCATCCTTTTCACATGATTTCCGTGTGGCCTGTATAAGAGAGATGATAAAAAAAACAAAGAGAGATCAACTTTTCCAGAGTTTACAGCCAACTGCCAGCACAAATATGACACGATTGCCGTAAACCAACACATTCTGTGTATTTCCCCCAAAGTACTGTATTGTTATGAAAGCAAGCCGTGAACACAGATAATAGCCCCAATGCTAAAACTATAGATTATCAACTATAGATTTTTCTTTGTCACATTGGCCAGTGTGAACACAAAAGATTTAAATTATAATGTATTGTATAATGCTCCCATCACATTGTTATAGCAACAGGAATTTAGCTAACTTTCTCTAAAAAATAAATCTCTTTTTCATTTGAGGACAATTATTTCCACTACAATTCAAAAGATTGTCAACCCCCATCATAGCATGTTCTTATATTTTTCAGAATGGCTGCTATGTTGCTCTCATCTTTTACCCTACATTCACACGGGTGACATAATAAGAAGATGAAGCGACCGCCTGCCATTCATTTTCAATGAGAGTTTCAATGACACAAGTGGCCGTTGGCGGAACGAAAATAGACTAGAGGTCTATTTTATGCAAATACTGTGACACAGCGACCGTCAATAGGAGTGAAGGCAGCGCATGTTGTTAGAACTATTGATACAGCCAGTGTTACGGATCCAACACACTAGCCAGGAACGCCCACATAACCGACAAGGGGGTTTTGTCGTCCGTGAGAACGCAAGGTAAACTCCTACAGTGACTTTGTGCGCTGTCCACACCCCACCGACGACCTATCTGTGTCCTCCCCCGCACGGAGTGACACTTGTGCAGAGCTCAGCAGGATGTGGCGTGACTAGCTGAGTGCAACACAATAGACGGTGCGACGTATCCTCCGCCATCATTGCCACCGCAGGTGCCTCCAGCCAGCAGAGCGCGGCTGATCTGCATTTACATCTCATCAGAGGGGAGGCAGGGAGGCATGGAGCTAATAGGGAAGAGAGGGGAGGGTGTGTGTGTGCAGTACGCTGTGTATTTAAAGAGAGACCTCCATGACCCCGCTGCTGCTGTTTCCCGGCCTGAGCAGCCACCCCCCTCTCTCTCTCTCTCTCTCTCTCTCTCTCTCTCTCTCTCTCTCTCTCTCTCTCTCGCCTGTAAGGGCCCAATCCACCTCATTACCGATCACCTCTGTGTCCTTCACTGGCCGGGCTGCGGTTCAGAGGTGCTCCTGTCAGCCGCACAATTCATTATGACAGAATGGGTGTGGTGGCGATGGCGTAAACGTGAATGCGTTCATTCAGGAGAAGGAGAAGCACATCACATTAGAGCAGGTGTGAATCCAATCCTGGTCCTGGAGGGCCACTGTCCTGCATGTTTTAGGTGTCTCCCTGCTCCATCACACCTGATTGTAATCATCAGTCTCTGCAGAAGCCTGATAACGACCCATTCATTAGAGTCAGGTGTGTTGGAGCAGGATTGGGCACCCCTGCATTAAAGGGAGTGAACTGCTTATTGGGTGTAGTATACAGTTCGTTAGGAGCCTTGTGATACCTTCCTGATCTCACAAGCTTCTGTATGACTTTGCCGTGACATCAGTCTGGACGACGTGGAATTCGTTGTGCTCCGGTAACGATTCGGTGTAACAAACCATTTGTCACATTAGGTTAATACATTAGAGCCTGACCACTTTAATTGAAATGCTAATTGTCGTGATATTGACATGTTAGAGATACTGAGTATCTGTATTCAAATACAGTATATTCTGTCTGATATATTTACATAAACAAATAGCTGAAAAGCATTGTGATGTGTCTTCCATCTAGAGAACATACAGCTTAGTTAAGGAACATTTTTCCTATACCTTCAGGTGCACTCAAGTGTATATATATGCCAACCCTTCTGTTTTATAAACATAGGTCTGTACTAACGTGTGTGTGTGCTTTCAATTAGAAGCATATCAGTGGCAGGAGTACTGTACTTGTTTGTTTACTTCCCACATCTGTATCAGTCTTGTACATATTCACTGTGCTGCATGCAGAATTGTTAGTTGCATATTAAGACACACGCAGTCCAGCAAACATTTGGAGATCACGTGTTTCTCCATGCAAGTGTGCACTCACACACACACACACACACACATTCTCACACCGTGTAAATTATTTAAGTATAAAGTTCACCCGCTCAGGGAGAGACCTGCTATCTAAGGTCATCTGTCTGTAAAAAGGGTCCTGTCCAGGGACTTTACAGAGGGACCTCATGTCATAATGCATGGACATTAGCTACAATCAAAACTGCAACTAACTCTTTGCCATGCTATAGCGCGTGCGTGCCTGTGTGTGTGTATGTGTGTGTGTGTGTGTGTGCGCTCATGCATGTGAGATAATGCATGTGCGCATGGCGTGCGTGTGTGTGTGCTCTTCATGCAGTGTGAGCTCTTGCGTCATACTGTAGGTAGGTTTTCATTAGAACCAGAAACCTGACCAGGCGACTGCAACGCTCCCTCTCTCTGGTTAACGGTGGGCTAATGAGTAGCCTCAGCGGCTGCAGCGGCGGTAGCACGGAAGGTTGAATGACGCCTGGCACACTGCACAGACTGTTGCCATGGCGTGATGTTTGAAGAGGGACAAATGGTTCATATGGAAAAACTAAACCTTTAGATACGTACAGTATTCCGGTGCATAATATCTAGATACAAAAAATAGAGCGCTTTGATTAATACAATCGTATACTGTATTATGTGTTGGATTTGATAGCATAGAGGATTTCACTGTTCAATTAACCAAAATGTTACATTAGAGCTGCTTTCCATGACTTAGTAGTACTTTAAATTGGATAACATTGAAATGCAATTATATGCTGTGATGTGGCATGCTATACACTAGGTTAAACCTCAATAACATCTCTATTTCAGTGCTACTGTTTCCTTACTTCTTTATTCTTGTGCTTTTCAACTCACTTTTCTTAGCATCCCACTGCGTCTCTCACTTTGGGTCCTTTTTTTAAAATTCCATTCCATTTCTTTTGTGAGTATCATAACACAGAGTGGGTTGGAAATCCAGACTTCAGAAGCAGCCAATTTCGTTTTTGACATTGATGTCTAGCATGTTTTATTTAGAGACAGAATCATAGTGCTTCACAACTGATCCAAAGGAACAGTCAGCAATAATTATTTAAGGCAATGAAAATACAAGCTATATTTTATTTTTCTGGTGAAAATAATGCCATGAAAACTGTATGATCGGCATTTCAGGGTAAGATGCCACCTAGGTTGCCAGACAGTATAAGTCAGAAGTTACAGTACTGAGGTTGTCACGGTTTTCCTAAAGCCTGCAAGTGTGTCTTCCAGTGCATTTGAAGTCCCAGGGGCTCTTGGTAGGGGGCCACAGCATGACAACACACGGCCACAAGGGGGCCTCGTAGGGAGTCGCAACACACGCTGGCATGCAACTTCTCATTACAGTTGTGTGTGGGTGTATGTACGCGTGCACGAGGACTGTTGTATGAGGGTTAAAGGATGGTGTTGTGTCTGACAGTGATGTGTGTGTGTGTGTGTGTGTGTGTGTGGACTGAAGGTAGCATAGTATGATAACCTATGACCTCCAGTTACCACTCACCTACGGCTCACTCTCAATGACTCATTAGCTGTGTAGTGTTATACTTTTCTGTTTCACGCCCACGCCACCCCCCTCTTTTGACTTTGTGCTTGGTCTCTCCCACTGGCTGACTCTCTCTCTCTCTCTCTCTCTCTCTCTCTCTCTCTCTCTCTCTGCCTTCATTTGTCTCTCCCTTTCTTTTAGTGCTGTGTGGAGCTACATGTTAGCTCATGTTTTTCAGAAATGTCTTGCCTTAAGTGGTCATCACATCCTCACATATGTACTGTGCTGTTTGTAAAACAAGTTAGGGATGTCAGGGCTGTCTGACCAAAATTACCCTTGAGGAAGAAGGAAAAAAGCACACACTTATAGAAAATAACCAGCAGTATTTAATCTCCCTATCAGTGCAAATGAAGGTGGAGGAAGGACCTTTTGTAATACATTTAAAGCTCGGCAGTGTCAGAAAAGTATCATTTTTAAAAGCCATACTTTTATGAAGCAAATATGTCAGCTAAATGTCAGCGTGCTGCCGTCCTTTTACATTGTCCCCCTCTCTCGTGGGCTGTGTGTGCTCTGTCAGAAAATATAATTTGAAACTGAATTGTGCAATGAACCGTGCACGGTACTTTTAGCAAACTGAGAAGTCAAGGCAGTTGTGTGTGTGTGTGTGTGTGTGTGTGTGTGTAGGTACAGTACGGTACGTGAGTATGTCTGACGTCCTCATCATGTCCAAGGTCGGGGGAATATGGCATTTTGGCCGACGGCCAGTGTGCGCTGTGACCTGGGGAGGACAAAGCCATGAAGTTTGTCTGATGTGTTTTCAGTGTACTGTACTGTAACTTCTCCACAGGACGAGTAGAACGCTCTGGCTCAGGATAAAACATGGCCCTCGAGTGTGACATCAAAAATGCACTGCTTTCTTCCACTGCGGAGGATGATTGATGGCATATCTCCCTGCGTTTATTTACGTGCCGTCAGGTCGGTTGTAGCTTAAAGACTACAATTTTGAAAGTGGCACGTTGAGCTCATACTAAATCTGGAGATTTTCTCCTCCCATCATGATTTGGACTTTCATCTGTAACTTGCAGATATAGATATATAGAGATATATTTCAGTTGACGGAGTACACAAATACATCAAGATAAATGCTGTTATATAATGTTGGGTTTTGAAGAAGTAAAGACAGTACAGCACGTTTCAAAGAGACACGCAGTTATACAGTATACTGTAGCCTATCATAGTGTAAACAAAGCCATTGGTGTGGGGTGACCTTGTAGAGTTTGAAAACCATAACCATCTAACACCCAGTTTGCAGAGTAGCAATTCATACGATCTTGTGATCTTTAATTTATCACATTTACCAACCGATAAGATGAAGAACAGCCTCATTGCAGTACTCAGCCCATTTAATAGTCTTACCTTCCAATACATTCACTGCCTGCTTATTGCTGGCTTTGCTAGGGCTTTACAATCTGATGCAAGTGTATCTTTACTCACAGGGATAGCATAACGCTGAAGCCAGCAGACATCCCAGGGCCAAGGGGCTGACCTCTCAATCTGCCAGCAAGAATGAAGGCCAGGCAAGCACAGGCGATGCCACAAGAGGTGGAGGGAAATTAAAAATCCTACCCTGTGTCTAGACATGGAGAGGGTGAGGTCACCGGTATACAAGACATATAACATCTCCACCTAGAAGAGGAGTCAGTGCCATTCAATTCTGTTATGTATGCTGGACAGACATTCAAGTCAAGTATATAGCCCTCACATGGCTCAAATGGCTGCACTGGCCTACAGCTCACATGGAAACAAACAACACCATCTTCGCCTATTCCTCCCATCGGGCAAGAAAATACTTTCCTAAAATCTGATTGGGTAAAATAGTGTCCAACAGAGGAGTCAAAAGTACACAATGTCTTTACTTAAGTAGAAGTACATATACTTCGGTAAAAAAACTCTGGTAAAAGTAACATTACTGATCCAACTTAAGTACTCAAGTAAAAGTAACAAAGTAGAGGCTCTGAAATGTACACTGAAAAAAAGTTGCTATTTTGTAAGAACAACATTTGTACCGGGCTGTTTCTGGACTAAAGCTAACTGACCCTCCAGAGGACATTAATAAAGGAAACAAAAGTATTTACTATGGAACACAGACTCCACTAAATGAGAAAATGTACAAAACAAAGGATAATATATTAGCTGAAATTAAAGGTTAACGCATTGTTATAATTGAGCGCACGTAGACATGTGCTGCGATCAAGCATATGAGCATTTGGGAAAAACTAAACAAAAACGCCCCCTCGTTTTGTAAATCCATGTCGGAATCTCGTGGCAATGCTTCTAGTATGTCTGCACACACTGTCAAATATAAAAAATACATATTTATTTATGACAAGTGAAAATGTTACCACTGTAGTTGAGGTCAAATAAAATAGTCATGACACATTAAGAAATACATTTGACAGTGTAAAACAATCAATTGAAATCCTAATGACAAGTCATTTTGTTAAATGTCACATCGTCATGACAAAGACATTGACGGGTTATTTAAAAAACAGGTTATTTAAAAAAATGTATAACAATAGCAATAGCGCTGTACTGTGCACAATGCTAGAATATTATGATTCAGTGGGTAAATGCCATGGCCAAAGGCACCATCATGTTCTCATAGCCTCCTGTAGTGAAAATCAGTAGTCATTTCATTTTATCACGATTCCTTTTCAAGATTCCCATTTGGCACAATTTGGGCATACAAGCTCCTAAATGGAGATCCACCTATTTCTATCCTTAATAAAACCTCTGTAGTATAGGCCTATGTTTGTTTCTTTTTGTTGTATTTCTATCTACTTTGGAATAGTTATAAGGTGTTGCTAAATTAATTAAGTGTCAAATCTGCATGTGATCATTGTCCTTTAGTTTACTTTACCTTTACTAGTAATAGTCACAGTGTAACTGACACTGTGAATATATATTTCAGCCCAATATTATGCATTTTATCAGAATTTTGCCCTGATAGTTTTCTGTCAGGAAAGCCAAACCTCCAAGTAAAGTAAAGGTATAGTCACTCATTCTGGAGAGAGCTTGTTGATATTTGAAATGAAACAAAAACTCCTCTCCCTTCAATGCCATAGGCTGCTCCCTTAGGACTCACACATTGACATGGCTGGGATAGCCACTTTGTTCTCAGAGCTAGCCAGGGCTGTGTAGAAGTACTGAAATATTTATTCAGCATGCACAGAGAATGGTTAACTAGCGGACTTGATAATTGGATGCGTTTGATGAATTTAACTAAATGTATAGGCTTACAATTTATACCACCATACCTATGAAGTGTAGTTTCTACTGTATGTCCGCAGACAGACGCTTGCAAGCTGCCTGCAAGAGACTGAAGCAGCACACTAGGGAATTCACAGTAGGCTACAAGTTGACACCGACATCCCATACATCACACTGTTTGCTATTGTTTGGTATTCCGGCAGCATCCGTGCGGGGTGGCTTGTATGTGTGGTCAGTCCGCCTGCATCAGCTTTCCCCCTCCCTCCCTTGGCTTGCTGTCCTACATGCTGAGGTGGTGAAAGAGTGATGGCCTGTTACCCTTTAGTCTGATGGAGGTGAGACGGCAGACACTGCATCACGGACGGATGTTCCCGCGGAGAGATGTGGGCATATGAAGGAACAGATGGATGAGCGTTGTATCGGCTGCTGTCTGTGCTCCATACTGATTACGTACGGACATCAGGGTTGAATGTAGAAAGCATTAGAAAGACATTTCCGTTGTCTGGTGGCTACAGATGCCAGCCTGGAAGTGTTTACTGCAAATATACATGTAGACTCTTAACATCTGTAGTCAGCAGGTTTTACAGGCAAGTGTGGCGACTTTATAATGGCTACTAGCAGAATAACTCCTCAGTGCTAATCTATTGTTGTGATGCCGCAGATAAATAGGACCAATTAGCTAACTCGTCATGAAAGACAAGACTCCTCTCCGCCAGTCATGCCTCGTGTTGTGTACATTTAACAGCAAACACGGCTTCTGGAGCCCACATCATAAATCTCTCTGGCCATATATCCCTTCATCACAAAACACCCGATCCAATAATATCCACTGCATTATTTAACGCTTGTGTGTGTGAAGCTGTGGTCCATTTTTTCCCCAGGTGACAGAGCCTTGCAGCTTTCCCATAAATATTACTGCTCAATAAACACATACACACACACACACACACACACACACATAGCCTCAACAGAGGTCTCCCTGTATGAAATATTGAAGCATGCTGGGAGCCTGAAGCAGAAGCAGAAGCTCCAATCTATGATTTCTTTCTACTGTCCTCAGTTACATATCTAGTGTATGTGTGTGTGTGTGTGTGTGTGTGTGTGCGTGTGTGTGCATGTGAGTGCTAACACTTGTTTGCTTAGCTTCTATTGACCTGTTAAGACTGTTTGTGCAGAACAAATTGCATACTCGAACAGTTAAATAAAATTCTGCAATCTGTTTCTAAATAGAAATTACATTACCAGTGACACAAGATGTGTGTGTTTGGTGTCTCATAAACACACACACAAATGTTGGTATGAGATATTTGGTTAATTATGTGTGTGTGTGTGTGCGCGCATGCGTGTGTGTGTGTGTATGTGTCTAGGGTGGGCTGTGTCAGGGTATTACACCAGAAACCTGCAAGAAGAATAAATTAACAAAAGGCGGCACTTCACAAATTCAAAAGAGAGAGAGCGAATGAGCTATGGCTGGAGTGTAACCCTGTCGCACAGAATGTGTGTGCGTGCGTGCGTGCTCATATCTCCTTGCCTGTCTGTCTGTTCATGTTTGTCTTTGTGTGTGTGTGTTTGTCTGAGCATGCTGGATAACAGCGTTAAATGGCTTCTGGAAATACATATTTCACTGTCGCCACTCTCAACAGATCCTATCTGTCCCTGTTATCTCCCACCTCTCCTCCACTAGGCGTTCTCTGATATCCATCCCCTTTTCCTTCTCATGTTCTTTTTGTCTCAGACACCCCCCTCCCTTCCCTCCCCAATGCTTATTCTCCGCAGTCAATAACAGATCCATCTGGGCTCCAGCACAGACGAAGAAAAAGCATTGGTCGCCTGATACATGGTGGAAGGTCGACCATTAGTCTCGACAAGGTCAAAGGGCAATAGGCACCCGCATACACACTTGTGCACGTAGGCTGCATTCAGAACGGTGATATGTATCGTTTATGCTCAGTGACCTCAAACGGTGGTGGACTGAACATCCATTTAAAAGGCTGGGAGGAATGTCTTTGATTGGATCTATCAGTCGTGCTGGTTTAAATACTAAATATTTGTTGCCTTTATCGCCCACCAAGTACTTACTAGCAAACATTTCTATGTGAAAGTGTAGAGAAAAGTGTGCTGCATGTCTATTTGTCTATTGAACATACCAATAGGGTGCCATACTCAATGTGCTGTTAAGTGTAGGGTTTCTCTGCCTGCTAATTGATATCTTGGATTGCACGTGACTCTTTTACAAACCAACTTTACAGATAGAGTGGGATGTTACTGTAATAGTTTCCAATTACTCCAGCATGGAGGACAACATTCCTTTGTGTAAAACATGAGGTTTCCCCCGTGGTGGGATATCATTTCTAGATGGTAACCAATCATCTCTGACCTATCTTGCAATAGTTTGAACATGTTAAAACCCAAATGAAACAGAATATTAGCACTCATTCTGCTATTTCTTGTCAGTATAAGCCTGGCTGGTACAGATGAGAAAGACAGACGGTAGAAGAGAGGACGCATCGGAGAGAGCGCAAGCACGTTTGTCCTGCTAATGCCTCAGCTAACCACCCATTTAACACGTGTCTGAATCTCAGGGGGGTTTCAGCCATTGTCAGTGATTGAATAGCTGTAATATTTTTCCAGCTCGTCTATTAATAACACTGCTGCAGGGGGCATGTATTATGAGGCTTGAGAGTGACTATAAACAAACAGGAACACCACAGGGATTTATGGAGATAACACCTTGATTCAATATCCAAGCCGGTGATGGATCATCATGGCCTCAGATATTGGATACCTACGCCTTCCATTTCACCTGCAGTGTGGTCACACCGCAGCCACGCATTGGTGGATGTGAACCGTCTCCTATAGGAAACACTGGCACATACCTATTTTAATGGGACCTATTATTTATTCTTCACTTCCTGTGCTCTTATGTTGACCGTGCGATTTTGACTATAGGCTGCAATATTGCTTTATTATATTCTTCTACCATGCAGTTCATTCAATTTCCCTTAGCCCCATACTGTATCTCCTCCTCTGGAGGTATTCCATTTGAGCAGCTGTTAGAATATTGTGTGCGATTATTTCAGTTATTTTCAGTTTATGCTCTGTCTATCTTTATGGAAAACGGCTTGGCAGGTGTGTCCATTTATGTTGTTTATTATTGACCCTTAAACCCTTCCTGCTGTGTCCTCCTTGTGGCCAGACTACACAACAACAACAACAGTCTTATCACCCCGGTATTGATCTAGACCGATTATGCTTTCGCTTTGTCACAGAAAGACCAGGGGAAAAACAAGAGGAGGACGAGAGAAGAAACGTCTCCCCTCGCCCACATGGCAATATCCAGGAGAGGAGGGGTTGGGTTGAAGTCTTGTAAATCATAATTCTATGCACATATTGGCCCTGCTGTCATGCACGCAGAGTATACACCTATATGCCTTATGTATGTGTATGCACATGCACACACATACTGTATTCTCACACAAATGCTATTTAGAGCCACAAACTACCCATAGCATCAAATCAATACTGCTGTTCTGTATAGAGGACATTATAGTGTAGCCCATAACCTTTGTGTTACTGTAAGAAGCATATGGTCTTGCTCACAGTAAGTACCCACCTACGCCTATCCTGGCGCTATCGGTTTAACATTGCACTCAAACAATCACCTGTCTATGGGCCAGATTTACGAGAGGTTTGCACAAGTAAAAACGTGTAAGCTGATCTATGAACTGCACGGCGGATGATGTCTTTCAAAAGTGCAAAGATAGCAGGTATTGCTGCGTTTGTCTTAGTGAAAATGCAACTTGGGGCGTTTCAATGTTAGTGTGAAAAATATAATGAGGGGAACATGCAACAACATTAATTTACTACACGCAATGTGATCTTTCAAGACAAAACGCTGTTTCAGGTGATTGTGACAGCATATTGAATATGTTTGAAAGGAAGGTGCAAAACGCAAAGGCTCTGGTTGGGACTGAGATACATTGTTTTCCTTAGAATAATCTAGTACACCTGCATGAAAAATGTGGAATATCTGCTTCCAAGCACTTAGAGTATACAATAGGTCCTGTGTGTGTGTGTGTGTGTGTGTGTTGGTGAATGGGTGGAGGGTGTAGGTGTGTGTTGTTATTGGGGACTGAAGTTACGCTATAGCCTACCGTAAACAACAACAAGATGTTTGGGGTCTCACAGACTGTGACAAAGTGGGGGTTCGAGTGTCACGCAGGCAGTGTTAAGATGGTGCTAATAATATATGTATGTCACTTCTGTCACTTAGGTAGGATAAAGGTAGGATACCTGGAGAAGGGGTGGAGCTATCCATAAGGGGTAATTTACTACCAGGTGTTGCCTCTATGGAATGTTCCATTAGCGGAGGAAGTAGGTATGTTGGATTGTGTTAATATATGTATGGATGGTATTATTTAAGGGTTATATTATTGTGTAATCATTGTTTATATTGAGTAATTCTTAAATATTATGTTATGAATAAGTATGTAAGATGGATATGTGAATATGTGTGTTTGGGTAATTTAATGTTGGTCTTTCAGAAGTGTGCTATGGTCTCAACCAATTGATGTGAGAGGCTATGCAATACTTAAGCCAGAACTTTGGGGCTTTGAGGGGGAGACTGAGAACAACATAAAGTAATTGGGGACCTGGCTGTTAAAGCTGTGTTCAGTCAGCATTGTTATATTCCCTGAATGAGGTTATGTATAGATTTTATAATAATTGTTAAAATGTCAACAGTCCTTTTTGTTTTTACCTATGGCATTACTTTGTGTATTCTTTTTACTTTTCTGTAGCTCACCAATGTGTTTGTCTATTCCACCAGCACTTCTAATTCCATTGTATTGAATTTGTTTTTGCGCTTACGGTCAGACTGCTTTGCGTCCCGACTCCACAGCGGGAAACCTCCAGGGTTGCACCGGTTGTCATATGTGCAATTCATAGTTAATCACCCGTAATACGTACTAAAATTACACGGTGAATATTATAAAATGCCCATGCATTTAGCACTGTTGTTAGTTAATCTGGCCGTATGTTAGATATGAACCAATTACTGTAGGAGTGATCATTTATGAAACAGGTTTTGGATATTTACAACTACATTTTTTCTCACTTCAATTTTGTGGCCCTCAGCTACACACCTATACATCTATGTAGAATATATAATTTGGATTTCAGCATGCAAAACAGAAAAATAAATGTCTTGCACTTGCACATCATTAATTTCAATGACATCCATTATGAACATTTGAGTGAAAATGACAATCATAATTGTCATCATAGAGGGTACAAACAAGGAACGACGTTTCTTGTGCTGCGTTATCCATTCAATTGTAATTAATTGGCTGGCAGAGTGTGTGCGTGTGTGTGGGCTATTCTGTGGCCAGCCATCACTTTCATTATTAACTAGCAGTAGGCTAAATCATTACTGCTTTACCTCACATAGCCACGAATAGCAGTACACATAATTTATTTAATTAGAGGTGAAGCTGAACAAAATGTTTTGATATTTGGACTAGATAAAAACAAAAAACACTCCCATATCACTCAGAATCTAGCTAGTCGACCATGAGGAAATATTCACTTACACTTGAGATGTTTAATAACAATCCATCCTTGCTCTGAGGATAGAGGAAACATGTCCTCAGCTACACAGGTGAACATACTGTATAGGCAGCATCCAGTGACATCCAGATGTTTACCACGTGTCATGGAGTCAGTGCTGTTAGCTCAGGTGCAATCTGTCAGGCATCGCCATAGTGATTCTAGGGACGTGCCACCAGCTGCTTCATCACGGGTCACTGCTTCAGCCAAGGCACAAAGAAGTGTAGTGTGACATGGTGTCGCCTATACTGTACAGTGTACGCACACTATCTCTCTCTCTCTCTCTATTTATATTTCTTTCAATTCGATTTTTTCAATTAAATTTGCTTTATTGGCATGCAATTTCAAAGACAATGTTACCAACGCACAACAAAACGATAACAAAATATAAAAACACTCTCACTCAGATACACACACACACACACACACACACAACCCCACATCACGAATAGCTTTTAACATTTATATTTGGATATTGTTTTTGCCTACAAACTTAATCGCTCACATGCTTGCACGTGCACGACACGTGATATTGATGGTGATGTTATATCGATAAGCATGAACCGGCCGTGTGTGTACAGTAGGAAGATACAGAGACTGTAGGCGAGGTGGAAATACGGTGGCTTCTCATTATCACAGCAGCAGGCAGATGAAATGTATCACATGCCAGAAATGTGTCACACAGTTGACGTCAGCAGACCCTTTGTCATAGCCATGTCATGTGCATGTTTTATGTGCACAGCAAGAGAGAATAGATTCCAGCCAGGTCCCCTAAAGTATTTATATTGTGAGCAAGCATTATATATTATGTTTATTTATTTATTATTGTGCCGTTTCTTTTATTAATACGTATCGGAGACATACGGTAGAATATGCCATCTGTATTTGTTGACAATGACTAAGTCTTACCAAACTTTTATTATGATGTTTATTTATTGAGCTATTTTAGTTTTAAACCTCATGTTCTGTTCAGACTTTACATTGACTTTGTTTGGGGTCTTAGAGGCCTCAATACTTATTTGTTAAAAAAACAACAACATTGCTTTCAATATTGGCACATTTTTCTTCGCTAAATTGTATTTTTGGCTTCTATACTTCTATACTATACATAATAATATGTATTTCTACATCTCCTAGGAGCTATTTAGATATTGGACCAATTAGGAAAACTCACCTCCCTTAAGCAAAAAATGTGTATCACCATAAAACCTTACCATTTGATTAAATAGGGGATTATATAATCATTAACACAGTATGTAGGCTATATACGGCCAAATATAAAACATTTACATTGATGACATCACATGTACACAGTATAGAAAATTGAAATTATCCATGTTTGTTACGTTTGGGGTCAATTGGACCCCAAAGTATAGACCTATGAAATTTGAAAATGGACAAATGTAAACAAAATTTATATGTGTCATCTCTATAATGATGTTTACACTGGATGTGAAATGAAGTGCTCAAAACCAGACTTGATGTCTGTGACAACGCATGTAGCATATCAGGTTAAGCAGGGACGAGTTCCCAATAGCTCACTGTGTATTTTCTTCTGCCTGGACAATAGGCTCTGTCTGGTTGAGACTGATATACATTGTGGAGTAAAATCACCCGATAGGCTACCTTATACTCAGGGTCCTCCACATCCTCCATTTTAGAACAGCCTTATCACTTTCATTGTTGTTTTAACACATTTTTCCAGAACCTGCACAACATACTCTTTCACACCATGGCAAACTATTGCTTATCACAAAGCTCTGTTATCTTTCTTTTTGCCAAACCACTTTGTTCCCCCTAACACCTACCTGGGATTGGCATGTTGTGCCCAGCAAGTTGTGCCATCACACAGTTTCCAAAAATAACTCTAAATACCCTAAATAACAGCTGGAAAATGGAAATATGTATACACAGTCAAATATTGTATTTAACAATGCTTTCTAACAGAAGTAGTGGATCATTTGAAACACAATTTCAAAACAAATACAAAATGAGTCATGGCCATAATGTTAGGAAAAGTTATAGAATAGCAGGCTTATTTAAACTATTTAAAATGTGTTTTGTGCTGTTTTTAGGACATAAGTTCTCTGTTTAGAAACTTCCGGCAACATTTGAGTGAACAGTATGTGTAGTAGGCCTATAATGTGGTGGTGCATGGTTGGTGGGCTGGATTATTAGTGGGTGTGTGCCCTGGCCTGCAGTGCCTGGGGGTTTAGCTGGGG